>JAQZBX010028975.1:0-27550 GCA_029593785.1 Cabassous unicinctus
GCGCCGCGCGGGCAGGCCTGCCCTCACAAGGAGGCCCCGGGAAGTGAACCCGGGGCCTCCCATACGGTAAACGGGAGCCCTATCGATTGAGCCACACCCGCTTCCCGGACTAATAATTCTTAAATTTCAGTTCTGGGGAGTGGTTGTAGCTCAAGTGGTTGAATGTCTTGTTTCCATGAACGAGTCCTGAGGTCAATCCTTGGTATCCTAAAAAAATAAAAAATTTTTAAAAAATCAGTTTTTCTTCAGAAATCTTAATGTCTCCATTTTCAGCAGCTTCTCAAAATTCTACAGCCTGGCTTTATTTTTTAATGAGTTCTGGATTTTATTTTGTATTCATAAAAGTGTGTAATTTATTTTAAAATCCACAAGCAGATTTATTTACTTTTTCAGGATTTCCTTTGATAAAGCCATTCATTTTATTATTCTCATATATGAATTGTGTCCAGGCTTTGAGAATCCTCTCTGATTTCTGCATACAACCAACATGAACATATTTCCCACTTTTTTCTTTAATGAGCAAATTCTGCTTCTAATTAGAATAGTCTCTTTATATCTCAGGAAAATAATTATTTCATAGTAAATTTTGGATCCTACAATTTGCCATTTAATCTCACATTCCCTTGAATTGCTGACTGACATTTTGTATTTATTAATGGGCTTAATAAACACCTACTGATTAACTGAAATTGCACTAAAATAAATTATCCTTCTAAATTCCACTAGCAAGAAAAGAGATTAGAAGTATGATATTTCCTAGGAAATACAAAGTGACCAGTTTTATTTCAAATGAATATTAAGCATCTTGGTATAAAATTGCTAAGTGTATCTTTAGGGAAATATTATTTAGTCAGATAACTATGTGTACCATGATATAGACTTCCTTTAGCTCTCAATCCATCATGAAATATATTTTCTTGCTCTACAGCTCTATCTGAAAATGTCCAATTGCTGGCAAATAATGTATTCAACATAGTAAAACTTGGAAGAAATTACAACAAAATCAAAAATGCACCTAAACTTTGGCTTTGCCATGAAGCTTTAGAATAAATATGCTAATTCCTCAAAAATGTCAGCCTTAAATGGAAGTGTGGGTTTACAGGTGGGTGGGGGAAAGGGGAGGAAGCAAGAGAATGAATGCTGATTTGCTCTTCAGTTAAAAGATAGTCTATGAGAAGAACACTGACTTGGGAATAAGACAATTTGGGGATTTCGGTCCCTCCTTTGCTACTTACTGTGTGTCCTTTTCCGAGTCTCTTATCCTCTTTAAACTTCATTTCTCTCATCTGTAAAAATGTAGATAATGATAATTGTGGGAGGCAGAATCATGGGAATAATGTTCCCCCCTCCCCCCCCTAAATGTCCATGTCAATCCCTGGATCCTGTGAATAAATTATACTACAGGATAAACAGGACTCTGCAGATATAATTAAGAGGACCGATCTTGAGATGGGGAGATTAGCTTGTATTATCCAGGTGGGTCCAACGTAATTGTATGATTCTTTAAAAGTGAGGAATATTTCCTGGCTGACATTAGAGAGATCCTTTGACCTATGAAGCAGGAGCGATTTGGAGTGTGATAGGTTCTGATGTTGCTGGCTTTGAAGATGGAGGAAGGGCTGCTTGAGGAAAGGAATGCAGCAGTCTTTGGAGGCAATAGCTCTCAGCTGAAAGGCAGCAAAGAAACAGGGACCTCAGCCCTACAACTGCAAGAAAATGTATTCTGCAACAACCTGAGTCAGCAAGGGAATGGAGTCTCCATTAGAACCTCCAGGAAGAAACACAGCTTCGACAACTTGATCTTAGCCAAGTGAGTCCCTGTTGGATTTCTGACTTATAGAACTGTAAGATAAAAAAAAAAAAATTGTGTTGTATAATCTGCTAAATTTGTGGTAATTGTTACTGTAGCAATAGAATACTAATACAATATTATCTACCTCACAGGGATGTTGTGTGATAATGCATATGAAAATGCACTGTAAAATGTGAAACACCATACACAGACTAGTTATCATTGACATTCTCAGCATTGTCAGGCTCTATCCTGCCTTCAAGTTGCCAACCTTTTAAATACCAGTCTTAGAAAAATAATCGCTACTGTTTTTTTGAGCATCTGCTATGTGCAAGATACTCAACATATACTATATAATTTAATCTGCTCCACAACCCTATGAGATGAAAATTATTGTGCCATTTTTATGTGGAACCTGACATGAAGTTTGACCCTGTCAGATAATAGAAGATGTGTATTTCTAAGGCTTGATCTGCCATCAGGAAAACAGTCCATGTGAGAAAAGTTTAGAAATGTTGTATCAGTGATAAAAATCATTTTAAGTTTGTTTACTTTGCTCTTTTCTGATCACTACAAAAGAAAAATAAAATAGAAGTTGTCAGTGAAAACAGATGTGGTGTTTGAAGTGACTAAATATAAGCTATTATCCAGAATGGTATACATGCAAAATATGTACCGTTCACCTTCAGATATTGCTTGGAGGATCCCTCCTGCTGAACTGTGGGCTGTGATGAGACATGGGCTCAGCGAGCCATCTACTACATGTACATTCGGTGTGGTGGCAGAAATGAAAGAAGAATGCTCAGCTTGAAAATGAGGCTTAAGGTATAACGCTTTGAGTCCTGAAATTCGACACATATTTCCATGGGAGAAAATGTTCTTTGAAATATAATGTAAGATATCCAGCCTATGCTTGGAGATTCACAGCCGTTTGGCTGTGTCACTTCAGTGGTATTCTTTCACGTAGTCAGAACAAAGTTTGTTTTTGGCAGACAGAGGAGGCTAGAAATGGAAGAGCATAGGAAGGTAAGCAAATATCCTGGATTACTTAATGATTTTGATACTATTTCCTACAATTAAAGGATGATGTCAGTGGGGCATGAGCTCTGAAATGTTCAGTAATTAATTTGAATATCTGCACTCATGTTCCTCAACTCTCCTTCCAGTGCAATGTGTCTGAGTTTGGGGATGTAGGGTGTGGCCTTGACTGGAAAATTTCTTGACTGGACAAAGTTAAAGAAAACACACCCATACACCCATGACCTTAGTTCCAGGGCTGGCCCTAGTAAAAGCTGTGAAGTAGGCAGTTTTTTTTCACCCCAGGGCTTTTCATTTCCCTTTTCTGTGCCCTTTCCTCCATTTCAAAATCTGCCACTCCCAAGCACCAAAATACTCTGTTATGCTTGTTTTTCACAACACTTGATAAACTGATTTACCCTTCCTTAGTGTGGGCTGATAACAATGTTTTCTCATACCTGAGACTATCTGAATTTTAATGAAGACCTTAATAGGTGCGATTATTTCAAAGGAAGGGGTTTCTAAGGATAACACTGCAGTAGACTTTATGGAAAAGGCATCTTCTTGGAGCCTCTCAAAATGATATGAATTGATAACCAATTGCCTGTTTTGCTTCCATATCCTTCCTTTGTCAGCCCAGTAGGTGCAGGTACAGCTAAGTTCCCTCGGCACTAGTTGCTAGTTTTTCAGTAGGATCACTGACATTTCAATATTCTAGTTATAACCAACATGTTACTGAGGCTGCGAGAAATAAAAGATTATGATATTATAAGTATCATAAAAATTGCAACTCATATTCACAAAGCATTTAAATCCACATGCACAGTCAGTCCCAAGAATCTTACACTATTATAAAAAATATGGTAGAAATGCTACCTCAGTGCCCTTAAATCACTATTTCCTGCAAAGTATTGGTTATATCTCTGCATAAATCTCACATTGATTATAAGACTAATGCTAATGGTAAGTGTTAAGTACATGTCTGTTGAATAGCCATACCTTAAACAACTGGGTTTGCATCCTGGAATAGGACATATGGGAAGATCGGGGCAATGATGCTAATATCTTTTATCATTGATATGACTATTAGTGATTAATAGAAGCCTATGAGACATATGATTATCTTTGTGCTGGGAAAAAAATGAGTGTTTTACACAAGGGTTGAAGAGTTTGGAATGTTTTCTCACAACTTACTTTCCCCATCATTTCCAGATAATCACTCTGTCACTAGTCAAAGTTACTTTTGGATCCTAAATGTTCTTATGTTACTTTGAAAAATCTCTAACTCTGCATCCTAGGGAAGACTGGAGACAAGGGATTGAATTTGCTAGGGGCATTCTTTTCCTTCATGCTTGGGTAAGTCCACAATTGCATGCTTTTTCCGGGAAAGAATTAAGCACTTACTACTATCGATATCATAGAAATTTAGGATCTTGTTTTGGATCTGCTAATATTTAATTTTGTCACTCCAGTGTTAATGCAATAGAAAAATAATAACGTTAAAGACAGCTCTTTAAGTATTTGGATACTATAGCATGGATACATTTTAAAAATTATTCAGACAATTTAGCAATTGGAGCTAAGAGTGATTGAAGTGATGATATCTCCACTACATGGTGGCCCAAGATTTATGCCTGATGGTTATTGCAGACCCTCTCACACAACCCATCACTTAAATCTTGTCTATTTTACTGCCCACATATTCTTTGTATATGTCCCTTTATCTTTAGCCTTATTGCTATTGCTCCAGTTCAAGCTTTCATCATTTTTAGTTTTACTTTTAGTTTTGGCATAATTGTCTCATCACTTAGAGACAAAGTGCAAAAAAAGGAAAAGAATCCCTATATTCTCTTCACCCATATTCCCCAAATGTTAATGCTTATGACATTTTTACCCTTTTCTATGTATTTTTTCCTGAACTGTTTAAGAGCACACATGATGCCACTTTATCCCCAAATACTTCATTATGTATTTTCTAAAATCAAAGGATTATTATTTCATAAGCACAGTACAATCATCAAAATCAGAAATTAATATTGATATAATACTAGGATTTAATTTACAGACCTTATTCATATTTCACCAATTAGTCCCATAATATCCTTGTAGCAAAAGAAAATCCGAAATCATGTATTGCATTCTGTTGTCATGTCTCTTTAGTCTCCTTTCTCTTGGAACATTTTTTCAGTCTTTGTTTTTCATGACATTGACATTTTTGAAATGTCAATTATTTTGTACACTGTCCCTCAATTTGGATGATACTTCATAATTAGATTCAGGGATGCCTTTATGGCAGGGACACCAGGAATGTGACGTAGTGCTCTTCTTAGTGCATCGTACAGGGAGGCGCAAGATGTTGATTTGCCCCATTACTGGTGATGCTAATTTTTAACACTTAGTCAAGATGGCATCCACTAGCTTCTCTACTGTAAAATTGCCATTTCCCCTTTTGTAATTAGTAAGTATCTCATGAGAAGGCCCTCATCATTTTCCTCCAGGATTACATGATACCTTCTCTGCTGGATATCTTCTATTTGCCCCACCAGATTCTCTTCTCACCCTTCTCCACCCTGCTTTGTGGACTACAAAACTGACTTGCGTGGACTATGTCAATTTTATCCTTTGGTTCCTGGTTGTGTTTGGCCAGTGGAGAGTCCCGCAGGAGAGGGAGGAGAGGGAGGTCTTGGGCTGTGTTTCTAGGAATTAGTTTGCTTCCTGAGAGGTTTCTTAGGACTAACTATGTCCCTCAATTAATGGTCAGGGCATTTGTCAGGCTGCAGCTCCTGGTTTTGTAATTGTCCCTTCCCCTTCGTGCTTCAAATCTAATGGTGGACACACATCCCTCTAGATTTACTACATTCTTCCCCCACCTTTGTACATAGTCCCTTTATTAAGTACTCTTCACATTGCTCAGTTTGACTGTGTCATCCATTTCCTGCCAGGACCCATTTCATATAGTCTCTTATTACATTGTTAGCTCTCATCTTTGCCATTTTCTTTCAGCTGCAGATATTGCTTGTCCTCAATACAGTCTCAGTTCTGCCCTGTTCTTACATGAATCCTGATTCAGGCAGAAAGTACATTTAATGCCAGAGGCATCAGTGAATTGAGTCTTGGATGAGCTGTTCTCTGCAGCTAGTGCTCCAGCATGCCTGAGGACTTTCTCTTACTTCCACATCACTGGCATAACTTGTACTAGCACAATTCTGCCTTGGTTTTCTGTTTAGAACTCTGGTTTCCTATGGGGATGGAGTCTTCCTCAGGACCCAGTTTTGTTTGACTAGGACTCTAATATCCTTCTTATCTCTGCTTGCCCCTTCCCCCAGAATACTGGGCCCTCATCCCCAGATCTCACTTATTTTTGGGGGATCAGATCATGCTTGGAATAGAATGCTTTCCTGGATGCAGTATCTTTTTTGTTTGTCCTTCCAGAACCCCTATCCACCCTTTCCCATGTTCTTCTCTCTCCCTTCTTCATCCTGACCTATATGGACTAATCAACCCTTGCCTTCTGGATTCCAGCTGAGTTTGGCCAATGGTGAGTATTGGCAGGAGATCCTAAGAATGACCTAGTGAAGTAGGAGTATTTATATCACCAGCTCATTTCCTTTGGGGTTACCTTGAGCTTTCTGCCTTTTTCCACCAAAGATCAGCTCTCCTCTCCAGTTAGTCCCCTGCTTCCAGATTATAGGAACCTTTCCTACAACTCACTTCTTAAGGCCCAGGGATAGTAACAGCCCAGCTGTTACTATCTCTGGGGTATGTATTCTCTTTTATAGCTTAGTCCCATGTCTTTAGAAATAGTCCCTTTGTCAAACTTCCTTGAATTTTCCTAACCTGAGTATGGCGGAAGCTTCCTTCTGGGACCCTAACTGACATGCCCAGGTCTATGGTGATAGCCCTATCTGTGTTGGTGCATTGCCTGAAATCTTATTTTGCCAGGCTTTACCTGCTCAGTGGACCTCAGATACTGACAATGGCTGCAACTAAGCCTGAGGATCACTGTGTCCATTAGGACTGGTAATTGGACTGTAGAAAACCTCCTTGGGCCCCAGTCCTATAGCTGGGTCAGTTTCTCCCAGCTTTGTCCCTACCCAGTCCTAGCCTCATTCCCCTCATCACTTACACACTCAATAGAAGTACCAGCAAGTCTTGTTGTAGATGTAATGCTTGCCCAAGTGAAAACATGAGTCTTATCTTCAAGAAAATTCTGGACATACTTAATGACCCCGTAAATCTCTCCATCTATGTACAGATTTGCAAGTGTTTAAAAATTGAGTCAACAGATTCATGCCATGCTTTTTAATAGTTTCAGCTTATTGTTTTTAGGTTAATAAAATTTTCACATAACTCAGAAACATATTTGGAGGGTGTCTTAAACTATGCCAGGTACAAAGTATACTTCATAGTGAAATGTCCTAAATTACAATATGTTACCTTAAAGCATTTTTGGTTCAGATTGTATGATGATAATTATTTTTGGAGTTTTCATAGAATGGTATTTTAGTAGCATATTAACTCTATTCATTGGTAATGTTTTAACTCCATACTTTTTAATAGGGTATTACCAATTATGACATTTTGAAATTGCTATTTGCATTCATTTTTGAGTTGGTAGGTTCATGATTTGACAGGGTTTATTCTTTGTCTTATGTGAAATGACTGATGGTCTTAGTTTGTGTTTATTTTTGTTGGGGTTGGCATTAATAGGTCTTCTCAGCAAAGATGCCAAGGAGTGACCTAGAATAGACTCTAAATTAATTTTCAGCCTTGAAGGTATTCCTTCTAGGTCAGGACTGAAGCCAACAAGTAGCACAGTGTACTGGAACAGCATTGTCACTGGCCACATTTCCCCCATTCTGTGACTTGGACACGATCAAAACTAGTTAGTCAAAGATGCTAAAGATACTACTTACAAGGCAAGCAACATCTAGGATCTTTCTTGGAATGTTTTAAAGCCCATTCCACTTATAGAAAGCAGAGGTAGAAGAAGAATTTTGGATATTTTTATAAGCAGTTGTGTGAATTCCTGAATATATGTAGCACTTTAATAGGAGAGGTTGGCTGAATTGATTATTTGCTCTTCATGTGTGTATGCCATCCTTTTGCTTATTCTTTATTAGTGCAGTTACCAAAGAATAAATAAGAACAAGAGAAAAAATTTAGGAGAAGAATCCAAAATAAATGCATGAAATAAGGTTTTAGCACGGTCAGTTACTTTATATTAAGTATACTAATTTTGCCCCAGTTAATTTAAGAGCTGTCTGCATACCTTTGCCATTTGAAGTAGAAGCATAGAATGTTAGTGCTTGGAGAAGCCCTAGAAACAATTGGTTCAACTATTTTATTTTTTGATAAGGAAAGTGCTTAGAAAAGTCACATATTCATTAGGTCTCAATTTGCTAGTCATATTATTCTATTTTTTTAAAAGCAGCTGTGATAAAATGATGTAATAATTCTGCTTGCAGATAGGTTTTTTAATTACTAGGAGGGGCAGTCTAATGTTTCAGTACTTGTTTTAACTTAACCAAACTCATAGTAATGAAGTTTGGGGTAACTATACAAATGTCAGGTGCCTCAAATAATTAGAACCAATTAAATTGTAAGATTTCCTACTCCTGTTCCCTCATTTTTATTAATATTTCTGCTTCTCTATGACTTGACTTCTTATAGACTTGGTCTAGTTTATTGCTAGCTCTCGACTTGGAAATCTATGCTATTCAACTTTGTTGTGCTATACAATATAGAAGGCAAGCAGAAAAATAAAAAGGAGCCTCATAGTAAATGAGATTTGGACTCCCCCAGACATCTTTATCTAGTGGTGCAAACCAATCTGCTAATGGAAACACCGAAAGTCCTGTGCCCATATCTTACCTTCCAGATATAGTATGGCTGTGAAGTGGCAGGACAGGGAAAAGTATCAGCTCATTTGTAGAAAGCTTTCTTGCTGTTTGGATATCTCAAAATTGAAAGCTGAAAATTTAACCACTGGCAGTGGAAATGCTGTCACAATGCTAATATTCAAGCAAGTCCCTTCCTATTGGATATGTTCCTGTAGAGCTGAACCCCTTTATCCACCAAAGATTGGACAAGCATAAGTTGATGCTATGGGCCTCCTGAAAAATAACTTCTGTCCAAATTGTATACAAAGTGAGAATATACTCATTCATGGTCTAGGTAATTAGTGGGCTCTTTCGATTACTGAATTGAGAGACTATATTGTAACTCTACCCCTTTTCCTCCTAAAATATGTTAATGCTTTACCTTATAGATAAAGTCAATTTAAATTAGAGAGGATGAACCATGGCTGAAAATCTCTCAGGACTCCCACCAGTGATCTAACCTGACTAAAGAAGATGAGCCCCAGGTGTTTGCATACTGCCTCATTTATCTTATCCACCAGCCTCCCAGGCTTTTAACATGTGACAGTTGAAACAATGATATTTTTGAGGTCAGAGGAAAGAAAACTGGTCCAGGGTTAAAGCTGAATATCATTAGCATGCTGTTGCTACCACAACAAGGTACCAATTGACTGATCCCAGCTTTAGAAAAAACTGAATAATTTTCAGGCCAAAGGATAGGACACATGGTTTGGGCCTTTGAACTTGATGACTTTTTTATTTTTTATTTTTTTATTTTTAGTTCTGGATAAAATTAGATATGGACTGCCATATCTAATTGCTTTAGTTTCTAAAAATGTGTTTTTGAATGGGGAGAATATCGGTTACTAGTTAAGTAAAATTACAATAAAAATGACTTGCACTTGCAAAACGTTTTCACATGCATTGTCTCCTCTGTTTCTCCCAATAATCCAGCAGGGAAGACCAGAAGATACTTTTAACCTATTTTACAGATGAAAAAACCTGAGAGTTTTACAGGCTAAGAGATTTTCCCAGGGACACACTGTAGAGCTGATATCTGATCGTCTGGCTCCAAGTCCAGTGCCCTTTCCACTGTGCTACGCTGACAGAGATAGATCTTCAATCAGCCAGCCAGCCGGCCTATCAGCTAAAAGGGACTGTACACATAGGGTAAGCAGAGCAATGTCCTAGTAATTGAATCCAAGGTATAAATATATTTTCCTCTTTTTAAATCTAAAATGACTGGATAAATAATTTCATTTCTTTGGTAATCCTGTTGATTAAAGAGCACTCATTATGAAACATGCATAAATTCATTGTCCTGAAAAATTTGGATAAAAAATTCCATTCCATATTGTGCAGAGGTTTATTACAATTTTAAAATATCAATTGTCAAGATTTTATTGGTATTATTATTTTAGTTGTTTTTAGAAGATTGAAATGCACATTTACTTTGGATTTCCTGAAAGACTGTGAGTCTTTAATCTACCAGCCTCTTCATCCAGTATATACATACATACATACATACATACCCACTATCATATGATCTCTGTCTCTGCATTTATAAAATGTTTCCTAGTGACCAGAAAGCATTTTGGTACCTATAGAGTCAAGGAAGAGAAAACATGAACAGACCTGGAATGAGTAATGTCAGCAAGGTAATATCTAATCTTATATTAGAAAGAAAGAAAGAAAGAAGAAAGGAAGGAAAGATGAAAGAAGAAAGAAAGAAAGAAAGAAAGAAAAAAAAACAGAAAAGGAGAAAAGAAAGAAAGAAAGAAAATGAAATGAGAACTGGACAAATAGAAAAAGTCTGAAATCAAGGGTAATCTTGAGTATTTATTTTATAAAATCACATTTGTCTGATAATATGCAGTTCAGGGATATCATCAGTTAATTACATTTTTGTGGGATGCTGCAAAGACCTAAATGTCAGGTAAAGTATTGCTAAATCACAAAAGTTGGCAGTTTCTCATGGGTTGCATGCTGATAGAAACACAAAGCTGGAGCCATTGAAGGAGTGAAAAAACTATCTGGAATTTAAATGAAAGGCAACATAGATCATAGCAGGAGGAGGTGGAGATGAGCTTAGGCCTGAATCCCAAATTTCAGGGCAGGACAGGGGCTAGGGAAACATATTTCGATGCTAGGCTCAGCTGCAGAGTGTCCAAGAAAAATGCATCTTTGGCTGTAATTTCAGAAATAGCAGGCATCAGAAATTCCAATCAATTGGGTGGGGCATATTGGCAGATATTATGGTGATGAAAACTCTTCCCCTGTTTATTTGCTTGCTTGTTTATTAGATTCTTGTAGCTATAGATTTTAGGATCCTTGGGCTACTTAGAACAACGTGGAGAGTATTTGTCTAGAAGAAGATTTTATTAACCACATAGCATTCATCATGTCATGGGAGTCAGATAAAGCCGTAGTTGAAGGTAACATAAAATGTTTACAAAGAACTTTAAAGTTTCAATATTATAGATGTCTCCACCCTTCTTCTAATTCCATCCCTCTCCTGATTATCAGGGCAGCCCATATAGCAAAAGGAGCAATCCTGTGCAGAGAATTGGAATTGTTCTTTATTACTTATAGACTTTCAATGTCATGGACAAGTTCAATGCTGTGTTTCGAGGATCATGAGTCATCAGAAGTTCACATATTGATTCTAGCAGAGATAGCTGAAAATAGCAGAGGTATTCTAAAGTAACTAGTGGGGACAACAGAAACAACAAAATGAGCACCAGGAAAGCCAATATCTGGCCATTCTAAGCTCTTTGCTTTGGGATGACGGCAAATTCAGCAGAGAAGTTGGGAGGGGAAGTTGGTTCTTTACTTCATTTGAATATTAAAAATTCATCTTCTGTAAACTCAGACCTATGCAACCTTGATTTAACAATATCATTCAATGTTGGGAATGCCCCAAATCAATCTATGGGCAGAGGGTCTCAGGCAACTGGTCTGGATTATAGCCTCAAAATATGTGGATCCAATACAGGACTCAACTCAGTCATGATAATGGATATATATTTAGAAATGTATGCTTTGGAGGGTTGTGGGAATACGGTGGAGTAAGAAGCTCCAGGAATCAGTACCTCCATCAGAACAACTATCAAACTGGCAGGAACTATCTGAACCAACTGTTTTGAAATGCAGGAGTCCAGCAGAACATTATACAGCATCCAGAGAAGAGAGGGATGAAGAGGCTGGTAAATTAAACTAAATAACAGTAAATTGCTCTTTCCTCCTGGTTTCCTTTGCCCAGCCCCCCACACATGGCAGGCTGCAGTGGGCTCTGGCCTCAGATGCAGTTTTCTGGTGTCAGACAGGAACATAAAAATTCATTTCCCCAGGGGGAAGATCACTGATCACAGCTTTTGATTAACTACTTTGTATTGCTGGGGGCCCAGATCTGAGGGCAACCATTGTTATAACCCACCCCAGACAAAGGAGGAAGAGGAGACTTAAAGATGGTATGCTTCCTCAGAGCCAAGGAGGACAAATGAAGGGCTGCTTTTACTCCAGGCACCCTTCTTGGCCCTTCCCTTATCCTTTACAGGGCAGTTTGAAAGCAGCCTGTACTCCCTTTGTGGGTCTCTAGTCTTGTTCCAGCTGGGAAGCACTAACCTGGGAATCTCCTATCCAGTGTGACTGTCCTCCCAGAATTTGCCCTCCAGGCAAAAGCAGCTTGAGAGCAAGGAAGCAGTATGAGAAACAATTGAGGTGGACTGCCTGGGGCAAAGGCTTACCTGCTTTAAGTCCAGTCTCCTAGGAAGTAGAGGAGGCATTCAGATTCCTGTATACAGGGGAACTCCTAAGTCACTGGCAAGCACAAGGCCAGGTCATGACACAGGCCCAGAAAAGAGAGGGAAGACCCTGCACTCTGCAGTTGTCTTGGGTGGACCCTCCTGATAGGAATGCTGACACTCAAGAAAATCTCTGTCATATCACCAGCTGGTTACAAGCTCAAGAAACAGGGATAACATTTTAGAATATTAAAATGTACAATGTGCAGCAAAAGATTACAAGACAAACAAAGAAACAGGAAATGATGGCCCATCCAAGGGAAGAGGATAAAAATCCAGAAAACATAAACAAAGAAGACCAGACTGTGGACATACTGGACAAAGATCTTTTTAAAAAAATGATCTTCAATATGCTCCAGGAGATGAAGGAAAATACGGAGAAAGAATTAAAGTATATCAGGAAAACAATGAATGAGCAATATGGGAATCTGAATAAAGAGATAGGAAATGTTTTTCTTTCATAATGAGTTTGTTTCCTATAATTTATAGCACAGGGAACAGGATCATTTTGCAAAGACATGGGATATAAGAGACTAAAAGAGGTCATCATGATCATTAGAGGGGACTTCAAAGCACTGCCAGGCAGCACTGCGGACAAAGAAAATATACTATGCAATATACTCTACATTGTGGGTTGTCAAAACACATAAACGTAGTTTCCCTGTCGCTAAAACAGTTAGGCTTCGGCTGTTTTAACTTCAATGCAGAGAGGGAGATGGGGTGTGTGTGTGTGATTATGCCTCAAACAGAGAGTGATTTAACACCAACACTGGCCATGTGACAGATAAACTAATTTGCCCAAATCACTAAGCTTGGATTTTCCACCCACATTAATTTGGTTGCTTGCACATGAGAACAGCAGCATTTGTTGACGACAGGATTCGAAGGCCTGGGCATTGCAGCAAGCAAGAGGACACAGACAGCTCCAGACAGGACCCTACAGCCAGTTCAGCAGCTCTTGCTCTATTGGTGGTGAGCACCAGGGCAGAGGATCGAAAGATGATTTCTTTCAGCTTGTGGCTGCCTCAAGGACTTGATGTGGTGTTGGATCAAACTAAATTTATACCTTTTCTTAAACTGCTGGTCTTCCTCTCATTTCAAATCTTTGGAAGCCAGTGAATGTGATGGAAATGAGGTCTTGTGGCTAAAACAGCAGTGTGGAGCCTATAGCTTGCTGGTGTTATTTTAGGATTAAAAGGGGCTCCATCAAGCCCCTTTCTTTTATTCTGAATCTCAGTTTCCCAAATGTGGGAAGTAAAGTCCACAGCAGCTTGTAGGAGTGGCTAAAACTTGGGCTTTGCGGTCAGATGCACCAGGATTTGAAAAGAGCTAGAAAATTTTAAAGAAACTAAACAGTTATACCGGAGTTGAAGGTCACAATAACTGAAACGAAAAACTCCCAAGATAATTTCAACAGCAGATTGGAACAGGTAGAAGGAAGAATCAGGAAACTTGAATACAAGACAATTGAAATGAGTCAGGGTGAGAAGCAGCAATAAAAAAGAACTATAAAAGGTGAAAATAGCCCAAGAGACCTCTGGAACACCATCAAGCATACCAACATACATATTATGGGAGTCCTAGAAGGAAATGTATGCTTTGGAGATCAATATAGTAACTGCCTTTACCTAGAAACTGATGAGAATCCACTGAAGTGGGTTTGTAATGGCCAGAAGTGATAATGTCTGATGGGAGTGAGAGTCTCAGGGACTCTGCTTGTATCTTACCTCTCAGTGTCATCTGTGTGGCCTCTCTGGTTCCTGTTAAGTAAGGAGTTTGACCATATCAACATTTCCTAGGCTTATTGTTGCAAAAACCTTTCAAAGAAACATATAATCTCTCAAAGTCTCTTAAAATTAAAAAGCATTATTTTTAAATTTTTTCTGTAATAGATAATAAAGAAGTGATTTTAGGGATGCAAAAACCAGATCAGTATGTCATTAAAGATTATTGTATACATTTCTATTCCTTTTCTCAAAATTATTTTTCTATATGTTGTACAATAGTCACTATATATTTAAATATAACTTTTGGCTTTAAAAAATGATGTATGGTCTTTAATTTTCCTGAGTTTTACTGGGTGAGGAAAAGCATGATTTGCTGACAAAGCAATTATTTTAAAATAGCATTATATGATGTTTCATTGGGGATTGAATAGACATTAAATCATACACTAAAATTTAGTACATGTAATGTATCAAATATTGACAAAAAGCTGCTTTTGTACCTATATTTATAATTCTTACATTTTGCTTTAAAAAATAACTTGCTTATTTTTGTAATTTTTGATTCTTATTCCTAAAAGGTAAGATCAAAGAGAAAGTTTCAAGCTGCTATATACAAGCCCTTATCCACAAATAACACATTGTGGGTTTGGATAGCCTTTATTCCTAATAAATTATGTCAAGTTGGATAAAATGTTGTCATATTTTCCCCCCTTTTTAAAGGGGGTACCAGGCATTGAACCCAGAACATCATACATGGGCAGCAGGCACTCAACCACTGAGCTACACCCACTCCCATATTTTTCCTTTTCGATATTAGATTTTTAAGTACTAGTGGTATATTGATCTACCATCTAAGAATTTTGATCAGATGCATGCAATTTATGGATTCAGTGTTGATCATTCTGAATAAAATTTTTATAATTACCCTTTTAAGCTTCTTGTCAGGATTATTGGTTGCAAACACTAGAAACCTATTCTGGAAAACATAAGTAAAAAGAGAATTGACTAGAGAGCTATGGGTGACTCACATCACAGGAAACTCAAGGACCAGGTTTGAGAAAGAGCAAGAACCTGGGCAGGTCTTAAGATTTTGTGAGCAGTAACTGATTAACAGTCTTATCAAGGTGTTACGACTGAGATGAATCAGCTCCAGTCATTTTTTCCTATTGATCACCAAGATCAAGACTCAAATTCCTAGGAGAGGGAATTGGATTGGCCTATTCTGGATCATATGCTCACTGCTTGGCTGTGGGAGAGGGGAAGCCCTTTGATTGACAGTCCCACTCACATTGCACGCAGTAGGGGAAATGTACTGGTACTGTCCCCTTGGAAACTACGTTTCTATCATCAGAAGATTCTGGGTGAGTCTGAACAACATGTATTAACATGTGTGACTTCCTGTCTTCAATCAGTGGTGCATTTTGGGTACAAATTATATAGTATATGACTAAGAATATAAGTGATATAAACCTGAAGAACAAGTAAAAATTTCAACTAATGGTATTCACCTTGGGTAATAAACTGACTGAATGATCAAGTTATGAGAACACTCATTGATCTCTGCTGGCTGCCATGAATGTTCATTTGATATACACTTGGAGACTCTAAAATTATTCTAATTTAAAGGGAAATATCTAGACAATTATTTTATTTATCAATTTAAAAATTGCCCCCATCCCATCCTGTAGTAGACATTTGCTATTTAAGGCTGCTTGGCTTTCATGCACTTTCCCAAGGCAACAGAACCTCAGTTTTCTATTTGCTGCAGGAAAAAAAAGACCACCATTCCTAGCTCTGGGATGGATCCTGACTTTACTGGAGCATTCTCCTGATCAATCTCCTGATCACAATGATTTGGTCCCATGAACCAATCTGTATCAAAGAAAAACCAGGAGATATTTTCTGGGGATTTCTGAGAAAGAAGAATCCTTGCTCTTCCTCAGGATTTATCTGAAGAGATACTTTCTTTTTCTCTGGATGGTGTGGGATGCAGATATGGGCCCTAAACTGCTGCAGAGATTTTGCTACAGTGAGAGATGTCAAGTCTGAAGTCAGTTAATAGAAGGACGGGAGTAAATTCAAGAGAATTGCAGAGAAAGGGAATTGGGGCTTACAGGATCAAACTATGCCTGAACTTGTCAGTACTTACAGAGTTTAAATAAGCCCAAAATATATTTGACTGTTTATGCTGGTTTGAACTTGGGTTATTGTTATTTGTAACTGAAAGCATCCTAATTGCTACATAACCTGAAAACTTGTGTACCCTGGGGTACATGAATCATTGGTTACAAAATGCTGAATTACACAATATCTAAGGTTATCTCTAACATTAAACATTTTGCAATATTACTCTAGTAATAGAGGGTGTAATTGAAGACAATTTGGAGAAATGCATGTTAGATAATTGGACATGCATTCTGCAAAGGATCTCAGCCTTATTGTTGAAGTACGTTTACTACCTAGTTTTAGCTAGTTTTGATCCTGAAAGAGGAACTTGATTTTTTTTCTTTTTGTTTTGTTGGGTGGTTGAATTTTTGTGGCTTTTACAATTTTGTTTTTCTTTTAATGCACCATCTTTCAGCATATTTTCAATTTTATTAGTGATCTCAATTTTTGTCTTTTGTTGGGCAATGGGAAATTCTAAAACATAGTAGGGATTTAATAAATGCATGTTAAACTAAAGTCATGATTTTATGGATAGTCCATTCCTTAAACCAGTAGTTTTCAAACTTGGCTGCATATTAGACTCACTAGGTAGTTTTATAAATAGTGGTTCTTAAACTTTAGTGTGCATCAAATCACCTGGTGGGCTGTTTAAACACAGATTTCCGGGCCCTACCTCAAGTTTCTGGTACAGTACTAAAAGAGTGAGTCCCTGAATTTTGCATTTCTAAGTAGTTGCTAGGTAATACTGATGCTGCATTAAAAATATTCCCTCCAATCTAGTTAACTCAGAATCTCACGTGTGAGGTGATTTATAAGCGTCTCCAGGTGATTCTAACGGATAGCGAGGTTGAGAACTACTGTCCAAAACAGAGGATGATGGTTGGCTTCATTCTCCTGTTTAAATACTACAGAGGCCCTTTTGCTATCCCAAAAAAAAATCCCTCTCACAGCTCAAATGAGCTCCTTTACCCACACACAATTTCTCACTAGGAAAGGTCAATAAACTTTAAATTTAAAAAAATCACTAAAGTTGATTACTCAGGAGAATTGCAGGCGAACCACCAACTATCCTTTGCCCCAAGAACTGTAGAGCAACTTAAACAAATTTCTGTAATGATTTTATCCATCAGGATCCAATTAGGAAAGCAGAAATAATTTAATGCAGGGAATTGGTTATATAGGTGATGCAAGAAATTTAATTTACCTATGGATTTGAAGTATTAGTGGAAGGATACACACTGAACATGTGTCTAGTAGGCTGTCTGAAGAAGGAATATCTCCCATCTTAAAACGATTTCAAAAATACATTTGTTGTTGGAGGCTATGTAAATAAAATGAACAATAATAATAAAAAGATTCAAAGTGCACAGCTCCTTTGAGGAAATAAAGGTTTCTTCGGCTCTCTGTTCTATTCAGCAGTCGTTTCCTATGCTTATTACGAGCTGATTGTGTGCTTGGGCCTGGAAACACAAAGGTGAGCTAAGGAGCTACAAAGAAAGAGTTTCTTGACCTTTGTATGTATTTGTGTACATAAATACATACATAAATTTGTTAAAGGTCTAAAAAAAGAGAGAGATTAGCAAAAACTGTAGCAAGGGAGTGGGGAGAGATGATGTTATCAGAGCCCAGAGGCCTGGGTTACCTGAAGTAAACTAGACCCTAGAAGGAAATGAAGCTGCTGCCAGAGAGGCTCCCCAAGCCAGAGAGGACAAAATACTCTGCCGGCTCCCTTCTGCTCACTGGTCTCCTATTAGCATCTTTCAGTTGCTAGAGCCAGTGGAATAGCAGCTAGCAGAGGAGTCCGGGGAAACAGCCGGTGGGTCAACCCCTCTGGCTTACAGAGCAGAACAGGGTCAGGGTGAGGAATGAATCTAAGGGCGAACATGCCAAGGACCAGCATAATGTTATTTCCCTCTTATTTCTGGGACAATTTATTCTCTTATTGATGAAATCATTAAAATGAACATCCATGCACATCACTTCACTACTAATAACATTTGGAATCTTTAGCTAATTATATTGGAGTTTTAATCTAACCTTTAAAATGTGTTTGTATATGCGATATGTGCGTTGGTTGTGTACTTGTGTAGAGTCTCCTTTGGCTAAACTGCAACTTACTCCAAACATAGAGTCACCTTCTTTTAAAGTAGAACCTGAAACGATTCTCCTAGTGACTGGTATACCAGATTTTCCAATCGCCTTCATTTATCATGGAAAGTAAGGAAATGTCTAGGATTGGAATAATCCCTATCACGGGCTTTAGGACACAAGTAGTAGTTTTCTTCACTGATCTTTTAAAAAATATATTATTAAATAGATTGAACTCATATGCTTTTCTGACTGCCGGGATTTAAACCCTCAAACTTTCCACAAGGAGGAATCTTGCTTCAGGTGTTGATACACTAAGCTCCCATTTTCCATAAGAAAGAAACTTGAGTGACCTGGGATCCAGTTAAAGATGTACTAAATTCCCCTGCACACTTCGTTAATGAGAAGTAGAAAGCCATTCTGAGTTGGCTTGAATCTATAATTTGAATGGCATATAGGGTTAAATTTTCCAGTTAACCTACCCTTCTGCCAATCTCCATAATCTCATCATGGATCTTTCCCATCCAGAATCATTACTGGATACTCTTTTGTCTCTGATCCCTAAGTGTCATATCCCTCAGTCTCCAGAATCACAATCACACTGTTATAATATGATATATAATTCTCTATATAATAATATTATTAACCATTACTAACCATTATCAATTGACTCCTCATCAAATTCTAGCTCTTCTGATAGGTCAGTTTCAGGAGTGCTCCACCATAAGGAATTAACTGTACCAGCCTTAGTCCAGATCCCATCTGGGGCTGTCAGTGAATTAGCAGCTATAACATTATATACTTTTTTAAAGAATACTGTGCTCTGGCTCACACATCTCCATTCTAACCTTTGGGTCATGCCTTATTGAGGGTGGCTGTTTTGAACTCCTTAGGTGTTGAGAGGCAGCGTATGGAATATCCATTTTTCCTGGTGTAGATTGTAGCTGGGGTGATATGCTCCTGGAATAAGAAATTGTGTTTTCCCTATTCTCCAGATTTCTAATGGTGGTAAGCGTAGTGGATTCCTTATAGATCCATTGTTATATCTAGAAATTTTATTTTGGAAACTAAGTCTAGATCTTGCTCCTCAGGCCAGCCACTGATCTGTAAGCACCTGTTTTTCTGTTTAAATGTTTTTCTGATTAAACAAGCTGGAGTGGTTCTGGATCTTCAACTAAATCCCAATACACTGGAAAAAAAAGAAAAACAACCTTAAAAAAGGTAAATGGCAATATTTTCCATGATTTCCAGAAACATAATTCATACTTACTAAAAACTCTATCCTAGAAGATGCTGGAAAATGAACTAGAGTCAAAGATTCCAGCCTGCTAAATTTGCTCTTGAGTTTAAATTTGTTTTTTTTTTAAGTTTAATTTTGATTCTTTATTTATTTCCACCAATGGTATACACACATGGATTTAAAAAGTCATTTTTTATTAGAAATAACATAAAAACAGCAATTACCTGTCTCTGCATTTCTGCACCCCAGATTCCCACTCCTCATAGATGTTTTAGCAATTTGTTCTGGTATTTACTTTACATTTTTAAATAGCAGGCATATGTTGCAATTTCTTGAGTTTTTCACTTACATTTATTGTCTTTTGACTTTCTTCTGTGGAAGATAAACACTTACCTCTTCTCCAGTCTTCCCTCACCACAGGCCCAGTACATCTTCACAAATTTCCTTTCTCACCATTTTCATATAAAATTTTAGATAAGATAGGTAGATACCAAATTTTCATTAGAAAGAGTCTTTGGTGTTTACATTATTATGATTAGGTGAATATTTTTTACAGTTGGACCATATACTACATAAGGATCACATTTTCTTTCTCAGACATTAAACATTTTCTTCCTGGGGTAATAATTATCTTACTTTTTCTTTTGCTTAGTTTTCTATGAACCTTTTTGCCAATTTAGCCACAATTTCTCTGCCAGAAGTATAAGTAACCCTCAGGATAGATCACTTTTTAATTTATTTTCTTCTTTTATTCTCTTGGAGACATCCTTTCTGGAGCCCACTGTCTTTCTTCTGTAGTCTACCCTAGGCCTGTGGCACAACCACCATTTATAGCGCCTTCCTATGATCGATCCCCTGTTTCTGGGATCTTATGTTTTCATTTTTTCCCCCTCATTTGGTGGAACATATACGCCAGTAGTTTTCTGAGGTAAATACTTCTTGGGGAACCTTACATTTCTTTTTTCTATATTTTCATCTAAATGGTAGTTTAGCTGGGTGTTGAATTCTAATCTCACATTTGGTGAGTAGATATTTACTTAATTCCTTGTATTAAATATGGTACCCTCATGCTCAGCTGTTCCTGGTACCCCCAAAGGTAGAGATCTTCTATTTACGCACTCTAGACAGTAAAACCCTAGGATCAGGGAGGGCCAGTTCTACGAATGCTTGGAGTTGAGAAGATGTGCTTCTTACATAAATTTTCAACCAATTCTCTTTTGACCCTATCTATCCCCTCCTTTTCAGAGATATAGGTGTGTCTCTAATTACTTAGTCCTTTTGGGGTCCTGTAGTGTGTATTGTTAGATTTTTATGGTCTGCTAAGTTGATAACCAATTGTCCATCTGTTTTTCAGCTTTTAAAATTTTGTTGCTGTGATCCTGCTCTCTTTGTTCTTATAGGTTTATGACTTTTTAACTCCTTCAATGTTAAGTTTGGGAAGTGGGGAGTAGATGTAAATACATATATAAAATTTGCCATCTTTAATAGGAAGTTATTTGATCATTGGATTTAACTTCATCTATTTACAAGAGACCTGGATTGTGAAGAATTGATTCCTTCAGACAGAAGATTTTGGACCCTTTTAACAGGTACTTAATAAAATAATTTTGTTAGATGTCAAAACAGATTAGTTTCACAAAATTCAGTTAACTTCAAGAGGATGTTTTTCGAGTTACCTGGCACATCTTATAAGAAATAGTTCCTCTTAATTTTAATTCAGCTAACTATTAAGACTAGCCTATTTCATAATGTGCTTATTTACTCTCTATTCCTTTGGTATCATGCATGCATAATCTTTGGATGATGGATCCTATTTTTTCATTCTCTTGATATTTATATTTTAGGTACCTATCAACTCAAATAGGCATTGCAGGACATTTCTATGCCAGAATTAACAATAATTTTGTTAACCTCTCAACTGGGAAACATCTGAACGTGGAAGGTGGTTTTCCTCTAAGCTACTACTCCAGGGATAGTTGACAGAGTCTAAGAAGAAAAATATACCTCCTCATAATGGAATATCATTAAATGGCAGACAATGGGATAGCTGAGTGAGTAGGAGAGACATGGCTGACATCACTTATCAAGAGGCCAGCATTTATTTTTAAAGCACTTGCTTTTTGTGCTTATAGATGTAGCTTGTGGTATTTGTAAAAAATTAAATTGAAGAAAAGCATAAAGAAGGAAATAAAATACACCACTAATTCTGCAACTTGGAGATATCAACTACTTTTTACCACTATTCCTATTCTTAGGTTTATTTTATCCAGTCTTGTTTCATGTATATATGTTCATTTAAAAAGCTTTTTAATGTAGAAAATTCCAAACGTTTGTAAAAGGAAACAGAAAAGTATTGTGAACTTCTATGTGCACAGTTATCAGCATTTTGCCAGCCATGCTTCATTTATCCCTCTCCACTATTTATTCATCCCCCATCTTTATTATTATTATTTTTTGCTACAGTACTTTAAAACAAATTCCAAATATCATATTATATCACCCAAGAATACTTCAGCATGTACATTTAAAACATAAGGGGGTTTCCCGAGTGCAGGGGCAGTGTCTGGCAAAGGAGGAGGGTCCACTGATGGGTTCTTGTTATTGATGATTAGCCTTACGAGACTTTGCTCTTGTAATTGAAACTTAGCCTACTGTTATGGGGTGCTTAAGGGTTCCAACCTGAGAGCCTCCTTGTTGCTCAAATGTGGCCTTTCTCTAAGCCAAATTCAGCATATGAATGCATTACCTTCCCCCCAGCATGGGACATGACTCCCGGGGATGAGCCTCCCTGGCAACAAGGGATTAATACCAAGTGCCAACTGGCAATAGGACTGGAAAAAGACCTTGAATAAAAGGGGGAAATGGTAAAGCCAAATGAGTTCATGTGGCTAAGAGACTTCAAAGAGAGTCAGGAGGTCATCCCAGAGGTAACACTTACGCACACCTCAGTAGGATCTCATAGAACACCAAAGTGGATATTACCCCACACAGAGGGGCTCCTGAGGGCTCTGGAGATACTCAATTCCTATATAAGGGGGGATAGCTCCAGAGATTGATGCCTTATCAGTGGGCTCTACTTTGGAATCTGTGCTCCTGAGAATGACAGAGTTGGACTCACATAAGTCCTCCCTGCACATGGTCCATCAGTCCCTTCTATTCATATGTGATGCTGGAGTTTGTAGGTTTACTTCCAAAGACTGCAGCCTCTGGCCTGCCCATGTGCCAGGTGTGCCTGGAATCTCGGTGGAGCTGCAACTCCTACTCTACAGCTCAATGGACTCACCCAAGTCACCTGGTGAGGAGATGATGATGGACAATGGCCATCCCAGGGAATGGAGAGAGCTTGCAGCTGCAGGCAGGATAATCCCATCCACCATATCCATTGGATATAAGCCCCCTCTCACTTGGAGGTGGAGTGACATCACCATCCCAAACTCCTCAGGATTGGGGGAAGAGCTATGGGCTAGAGTGGCCTTAACGGTGTTCTGTTGTAGACATAATGTGATTCAAGGAATGGAAGAAATTATAACAGTGAGGTGGAGCCAGTGGCCACTGGACACTTTTGGGGCAGGGAAGGGAAAAGCAGTTGTAATACAGGGGCTTTTTCAGGACTTGGGAATTATCCTAAGTGACCTTATAACAACAGATATAGTCCATTTTACATCAGCATATAACATGTAGAACTGTGTGGGAGAGAGTGTGGTCTATAATGTGAACTATGGTCCATGCTTAGTGGCAAAGCCCCAGGATGTGTACATCCATTGCAGGTGATGTGCTACACTAATGAAAGATGTTTATGTGGGATGTTAAGGGAGGTGTGGGAGGTGGGGAACATGGAAATCCCTGTAATTTTTGTGTAACATTTATGTAATCTAAGCATCTTTTAAAAAAAAAAAAATTAAAAAAAATATATATAAATATATAAGGGGGTTTGTTTTCAGCCCAAGCACAATACTATCATCATTTTCAAAATTAAAACAGCAATTCTTTTGTATCATCTATTATCAATTCATGTTTAAATTTTCCTATTATCTCAAAGTTTTTTTTATAGTGTGTTTGTTAATCAGGATCTAAACCAAGTCCACACATTGTGTTTAATTGATATGTCTTTGAAATCTCTTTTAGTCTTTTAAATCTCTTTTAATCCATAAGAGGTTCCCTTCCTCCTTATTTAAAAATGCCTTTTCCTTATGGAAAAATCTGTCATTTGTTTTGTATACTATTCCACAATCTGGATTTGACTGATTGCTTCCTCATGATGTCAATTAACCTGTTCCTTTATTTCCTATATTTTCTGAATTTTGGTTGATGGAGCTAGAGAGTAGATTAGATTAAGAAACAATTTTATTTATTATTACGTATTTTAGCAAGATTACTTCATAGGTGGGACTGTGTAATTTCTATGATATTGAGCTTGATCAGTGGGTTCTGGTAGTGTAAGCCTCATCCACCCATTGTAAAGTTCTCCTAATGGTTTCATCATCCATTATGAACTTTTTTTCAGTAGTTGCAAAATGGTGATTTTCAGATGCTATCATTCCTTTTCCATTTATTAGCTCGAATTCTCTATGAAGAGCTTTCTTTCATAAATTATTCAGTTACAAAAAAATACACTTAGTATAACTCCTTGACTGATAAATGCTTTATAAATATCACACTTTTGCCTTCAGGTATTTAGTATTGCAGAGAATTCTGAGGCCAGAATGATTTTATTCTGTTGTTATAAATCTGTTTCTTTCTCCATGAATACCTACAGGGCCTTATTTATCTTTGTAATAAAAATTACTACAATGTGTCTTTTATGGATCTCTTTCAACATATTTATAGTGTGCAGTAAATCCTTTAAATATGATGCCTAAAGTGTTCATTTCAGTTAGTAAAGTTTTCTTCTATTATATTTTTAATTTTGTGTTTGCTTTATTTGTTCAAGTTTCTTCAATAATATGAATTATCCATTTATTGAATTTCTCTTTTCTGAACTATGTATGTATTACCTTTGCTTTTATTTTCAACTTTTGAATTTTTTCTATGCATTTTTGGAAAAAGCTTCTAATTCTGACTTTCAAGTCACTGATACAGTTTCTTTTGGTGGAAGTTTTACTAAGGACTAACTTTTATTACAGTCTTCTCTTTTAAGTCTGCTTTGTCATTTCTAGTGCCATTTAATTCCAATTTTATTCCAACTCTATTTTCAATTTTATTATGTTTCCCCTTTTGAATTCTACATCTAGTTCAAGGGTTTTTTTTTTAATCTTTTTTTCATGTTGAAAATGCCTCAAAGTTTTTGACTTTTTTTCTCTTTTATTGGGGTAAGAAGTTTTCAGATATATCTTCTTCCCAATAGAGTTCCTTTTCCCTTGTGCCAAGGAATTGACCATCACCTCCCATATGTGCTTGTTTGTTTGTTTTCTGCCTACTCATCCTTTTGCAAGGCATTTACCAATAGACAGGATCTATGGTTGGCTTCTCATCTAACTTACGGTTATTGGATGAGTGAGTGCATAGTTGCCTTTTAGATTTCCAGTGGGTATGCAGATTAATGTTTACAGGCCCTAGCCTGTTTACTGATGGATTCTGTGCCATCCACAATGCCCATGTCTCATATTTTGAACCAAGAGAGTAAAAGCAAAATTAGAGTCTCCATCATGATCACCTAACAGAATGACAATTGTTCTTATTTTCATTCCAATCCATGTTACCTTACTTGTTGAAGTTTTTTCTGCAAACTTGCAGTGTATCCACTGTCAACACATCTGTCTCCTCCTTTTTCTACACACACACACACACACACCCCTTTACTCTTTGTGTTTTGGAAATCGTATTATCCAAAGAAAAGAAGATACTGATGAAGACCTCCTAAGGTGATTTGTGTACTGGATGGGGTCCATTGCCTGATTTTCTGTTTAATCCTGATACTGGTGTTTGATCTACGTGATAGACAGTAAGGGATGAAAGTAAGTTCTCTCTATATTTTTTCATGTTGGCAACTTTCTCTATTTCAAGTGGCTGCTGATTATGATTTACAGTTCACCTCCTTAGTTCCTGAGTTAATGGAATTTTTTCTGTTTCTGATTGTAGGGTGATTCAGTTTAGGTTTTGGTATCATCAATTTTTGTCTTTGCTCTGCCTTTCTAAGTATTTTAGCAAGCAGTTGGGACACTCTGCACCCTAGATTGTTAGCCAAGTGCCAATTTAAAAAATATTCTTTTGAATTCCAATTTTAAACATTGTCATACAGGTCATATCCAAATAACTTAATCTCTTAATCAGCTATCCAAATATCACTATGGTGAACTGTGTACATATTTCCCTGCCTTAGAAAACAGGAAGATTAGCATCCTCCTCTATTCCAATGACATAGTTTTATTCTTATCCAGGACTGAGAGTAAGAACCAACTAAAATTATTGGCTAATTGTCAGAAAGTACATTTTTATATCACCTGTGCCAAAATTAGAATCATAAGTTTTGACAGCTACTCTTCAGGATTTAGATTGGCCAGACCAATTAACTCTACTCAACAGGTCAGTTCTTACAGTTATCAGAGGTATATTTTGTAGCTAATTCATCTTTCCAGGGTAAAAAGGATTTAATGACACTCAAATTTATATTTGGCAAGAAGCAATGTGTTTATTAACATTTAGGTCAGCCATCTGCCTATAGCTTCCTTCAAATTCTTCTAAGCCTGTGTTATCTCTACTGTGATATATGATGAGGAGTCAGTCTCAACCAAGTACATATTGGAACATTCATTCTGATGAAACATTGCTTCTTTAAGAAAATTTTAGCTCCTCAGACATTCCAGTAGGAAATGGAGTAGTTGGAGCTGTCCCACTACAACAGTTCTTTTCTTGGCAGACTCCATCTCTGATAATATATGGAAGAGTTGAAGGAATATGCTCTATAGAGATATATCAGTTATCTATTGCTGCATAACAATCTACCCCAACATGTAATAGCTTTCAACAACAGCCATTTATTGAGCTTACAATTTTATAGTTCAGCAATTTGGGCTAGGTTCAGCTAAGCAGTTCTTTTGGTCTTGGCAGAGATTACTCATTTGTCTGAATCAGCTGCTGGTCAGCTGGCAGATCAACTTGGGGGTTGGCTGGTCTAAAATGGCCTCATTCACATGTCCGACAAATGGTTAACTTTCAGGTGAGGCAGTGGGAGTTACTTGTCTCTTGGGCTATTTGTCTCTTACCGTCCATCAAGCTAGGCTGGGCTAACTTACATGGCAGTTTGGAAAGTGCCATGTAAGAAGAAGCAAACATGCAAGACTTCTTGAGGTCTAGACTAGAGGTTGGCAAAATTTTGCTACTATGGCATTCCAGTGGTCTAAGCAAGCCACAAGTCCAGCCTGGAGTCAATGCATGGAAAAACTGAGTCTACCTATTCATGAGAGGAGCTGGTAATTCACATTGCAAAAGGACAGGGATACAGGGTGGCCATTTTTTCAAGCTACCCCAGAGATATATCTAATATGGGGGCAGCTTGATTAATTAGTAAATGTGCTAGTTTCCTATGGCTGCAATAACAAGTTGTCAGAAATGTGGTGGTGTAAAACAATGCACATTTATTCTCTTATAATTCTGGAGGTCAGAAGCCCAAGATGAGTTTCATTAGATCTAAACTGAGGCATTGGCAGGGCTCTAGGGGAGAATCACTTCCCTGCCTCTTCCACCTTCTGGTGGCTGTTGGTATTCTTTAATTTGTGGCTGCATTATTCTGAGCTCTGCTTAAGTGGTCATATTATCTTCTCTTCTGTGGTCAAGCCTCCCTTTGCCTACCATGATAATCCAGGTAAATCTTCCCATCTCAAGATCCTTAACTTAATCACCTCTACTTTTTTTTTTTT
>JAQZBX010028976.1:0-27513 GCA_029593785.1 Cabassous unicinctus
GGCCTTGGCGGTACTCCGCAGATGCTTCTAAGGGAACTTGTTCTAGAAGGTTCTGCTGGGTCAGAGGGAAGGCAGCCCATCCAGGGAAGGGGTCTGAGCAGCCAGGGCCTCAGGGTGGTCTGGACACCCGGAAGCCGGTGTGCACGCAGGATTCTCCCACGGGCAGGGCGGTGGGTGCAGCAGCGGCCGTGGGGTGGGTGGACGTGAGCCCCTCCCTGGGACACTCACTTTTTGGAGCCGCTCTGCGTCCCCTGCGCGGCACAGCTGTAGTTCCCGATGTAGCTCCCGAAGCGCACGGCCACGGCCGTGTCACAGTCATCCACGGTCACCACGGCCACCTTGTCCCCTGACGGCCCGTGGGGAAGACCCAGGCGGCCAATGTTGGGCTGTCGGCAGAGAGAGCAAAGGCCACGTCAGCGAGCCTCCCCCAGCCCCGAGTGCGCCCCATGGGCAGAGAACGCGGAGAAGGGCGGAGGAGCCCGCCTCTGTGTGAGCCCCAGGACCGGCCGGCACCGCAGCCTGGGCCTCCTCCTGCCCGCCTGCTTCTGCATGCCCACGTCCACTCGCTGGTGCAGGGATGCCAAGCCGGGCTCCCGCTCACCACTTGGCCGTGTCCTCAAAGCACCCCACACGCAGGGTGTCCTGTCATCCCAGGCGGGCCAGGGGCCCGTCAACCCTGCAGGCTCTCCGTAGTCTCTTGGCATCAGGCCTTCTGCTCCCAGAACGACCCCGGGCTGGCCCCACGTCAACAGGCCCCATGCACCCTGCACCAGCCCCACCTGCTTCCCACGCTGCCTCCCGTCCCCCGGTCCTTTCCAAAAGTCTCACACACGGTGGCACAGCCTCCGTCACGGCCTTGCCCTTCTAGCCGGCTGTGCATCCTAGCCCAGGGCTGCTTACGAAAGAATCTTTCGGAATAAGTGACCTGGGGCAAAACCCACTTGCTTCTGAGACACGGGTCCCAGAACTTTCTTGAGAAGACCCAGGGGCTGCCTCCCTCTGCCCACAGCCCTGCCCTCGTCCCAGGATGCCCTGCATGCACCTGCAGCTCCTGGGGCGCCCCGCATGCACCTGCAGCTCCCAGCCACTCCTCCCGGGGACACGTCTGCCAATGATTCCAGCAACACCTCCAGGAGAAATGGAGCTAACTCTGGACTGCTTACACTGACCACGTAATGCGTGGCATGCGGGTCTCCCAAGCTCCAGAAACGGGGTGGGCAGCGGAGGCCGGGCCTGCCCCTGCCGGAGCCTGTCGGGCCAGGCCCCCAAATCTCCTTCCTCCCCAACAGGCCTCACAGGCAGCACCCGGCACACACCAGGCCCTTCTTCCTCTTCAGAAAGAAGCTTTTCTCTTCCAGGCCCAGCCGCTCCCCACCCCTTACCCTTAAAAACGATGAGCTCAAGGCCTCATGTGATGCCTATGGGATCAGTGTGAGCTGCTAACATGTCCTCTTGTGCTTCCTCATAATAATATTGGACATAGGTAGTTGTAATAACAGAGAATTTAGCTAAATTGTCCTCAATGGCTTTTAAGAGGGAAGTAACAGTCAGAAAAGAAACCTTGGAGAAACCGAGAGGCACTCATCAGCTCTGGGACTCCGGGCTTGCTGGCAGGAAACAGAGCTGCTGGTCGTAGGGGCTCAGCCAGGCGGCCAAGGGACCCATTCTCCCCCAAGGCCCCCCATGCCCAATCGGCCACCTGACCCACAGAGCCTGCCGTGCACCTCGCCGCTCTACAGAACCAGGATCCCTGCTGTAACGCTTGGAAGACTTGGTGGTGCGCTCGCTCAGTCTGAGTAGTGAGCGTCTCACACACAGTTCCGGGGACAGCTCTCAGGTCAGTCCACGGGAGGGACCCGGCGGCCACCTGAAGCATAGCTCAGGGACAGTTGCTTTCTCATTTTCCTTAAAGTCAGCAGATGAGATGGCAAAGTCTAATAAGCTAGAGTTAAGCAAGAGTTAGACAGGTATTAAAACAAGAAAATCTGTTTTCTTTCCCCGTAACAACAGCCTGCTTTGGAAAACACATTAACTGCCCATTATGAGAGCTTAAATATTAGGTGCCATCTGGGGAAAGAATAAACACCCCCAAGCTGTGCAAGCCCCCCCACCCCAGAATTATCTTTATAAGTTATAATTTACATTTTTGGGGATGGGTGAGAAGAAAGCTGTAAACAGCATTTACACTTGGGAAGCTTTAATGAAACTAAGCTAGGTGGTATACATGCCGCTTGTAATCAACAGCTCAGAGCCGCAGATCCAGGCAAAAATGGCGAGGAAGGGACAAAAGTGAAAGCGGCACTTGTACTGAGAACGGCTCTCACCGATGTGAGTCAGCCCACTGCTGAGGCACCAGCCTCGGAGTCTGGATGGGCAGTCCACAGCCAGCATCGCCTGATGCCCTCCTGGACACCCAACCCCAGGTCCACTGGGCGCTCGGTCGGCAGCGATGGCCGTCGGGCCAGGGAACGAGCATGTCCGCATTCAGAGCAGGAAGGACCAGGTGCCCAAGAGATCCACAGTGACAGGGCAGGCTGAGGGGGACGTGCGACATCAAGGACCTGGCCCCTGCCCTGCAGGATGCAGTCAGGGTGCCCGACGGCTCTGCCCCTTCTCACGCTGTCCCCAAATAAGGAGCACGTGGCGCCCACGAGTTAAAATGCCGACTGTGGTCAGTGTCAGCAAGTGGAGAGCATGGAAGGAGGAGAGGGGGGAGGAAGCGAGGAGGGAGGCGGCGAGGGGGGCGGAGGGGTAACAGGCTAGCGCAGCTGGAGAAGAGGCAGGTGCCTGGACGGCCTCCTCGTTAAACAGAGGGGACCCCGTGACCCGCCCTCCCACCCCAGGGTCGACCCAGGAGAGGGAAGACCAGGGCTCAGCAGTAACACTTGGGAGCACACTTGTCACACGCAGCTCCCAAGAGCCGGAACGTGGACACCACCCCCGGGCCCATCGGCAGGCGGATGGAGAGCCTCGCAGCCCAGCCGTGCGCTGGACATCAGCTTTGCCAAGGGGCGCATCTGTGACCCGTGCCGCAGCGTGGCTGGACCGTGAAGACAGAAACTAGAGAGGTGGTGGCCACACAGCCGCGAGACCCGGTCACTTTAGGGTGGTACATCTTTAGGGTGGTACATCTGATATATGACTCTCTCCTTGGGTAAAACACGACAAACAGGCCCTGGAAGCTGCTCGCCGCGACCCTCCCAGCCACCCACACCTGGGTAACCTTTGGGACGCTCCCTCCCCACCTTTGTCTTTAAAACGGGGTAAAACACATTAGCCTCCTGTAACCGTTGGGGAATTTGATGTAATTATGAATTCCAAAAATATAATTGGATCATGCCTGTAATCTGATCTGTTAATCTGGGCATGATTGAATTATGATTAGGGCGTTGACTGGGCCATGTCAGTCAGTAGGGCATTGAGCCCCACCCCCTGGTGGGTGGGGAAGTGAATATGAAAGGCAAGGCAAAGAACAGAGTGGAAGCAGCCTTTGAGAAGCAGCTTTGATGTTGGAAAGAAGGCCCCAGGAGAAGAGAAGCAAGCCGTTCACCTGATCGCCTACAGCTGACCTTGTGGAGGAAACAGGAGCTAAGCCCGGAGAGAAACGCAGCCCCGGGAAGAGAGGAACCCCAGAAGCCTGAACCCTGGGCAGACGTCGGCAGCTTTCTTGCTCCAACACGTGACAATGGACTGTGGTGAGGGAAGAAACTTATGCTTTATGGCCTGGTAACTGTGGACTTCTACCCCAAATAAATACCCTTTATAAAGACCAACCCATTTTTGGTATTTCACATTAGCACCCCTTTGGCTGACTAATACACCTCCCCTCAAGGCTGCCGTGAGAAATAAAACGCAGTGAGAGAGAGGAAGTTCTCTGCAGAGGTGTGCGCGTAATTACGTGGCCGGCTCGAAAGGGGACGTCGTGTGGAAAGCCGCACACCAGCCTGTCTCAAGGGAAGACAGAGGGAAAGCAAGTGGGGGAAACCAGGAGATGGAGACAGCACCAGGCTTACTTTCAGCATGGGGCACCCCCTCGGATTTGGAAAAGAGCGAGAAAAAGAAGGGAGAAAGCTATTTAAGCTGTTAATTCTATTTAAGCTGTTAATTCAGCGCGCTGATCTGGAGACAACGCTGGCCAACGGAAGAGCGCGCCGTGGCTTGGCTCGTCAGCAGCCGATAAATGGCGGGGTGGAAAGGAACAAAGATTAAAGAACAAAACAAAATCAGGATTTTCCACATGCGTTTTTAAAATCTGCGGCACGTTTACACAAAAGGAAAAGACAGTGTGGGAGTAAGTGGGCCGATGGGCAATCTCTGACCTTGTGCTCAGTTCCTGAGCTGGAAGGTGCTGGGCCAGGAGAGCCAAGGCCAGCGTGGGCCCCCGCCCCACCCCACACTCCAGCTCTGCAGGCCGATGCACAGGTGTGCAGGAAGGCCTCCCACCCCCAGGCCTCTCTCCGCAGGGCACAGAAGGCTTGCTGGCGGGCAGCCATGGATGCAAAGCGGGGGGCGGTGGCTTCCGAGCCGCCCTGGCTGGCACGAACTGACCTTCCATGGGGCAGAGAGCAATGGGCCCAACCCAGGACAGACCCGGCCGTGCTCAGGCCTGCCACCATCAGAAAACAGCTCCAGGGAGGCTGCGCACTCAGAGGGGGGCCTGGGACGCACTGGTCGGCAGAGCCTCAGCTGCAGATCCCGATTCTCCAGAAAGCAATCCGCAGTCACCCCTTGGGGTCTGGCCCTTTTCCGTCGTCCTTCAACGTACTTTTCCCTATTGCTCAGTTTGGGTGCTCTAAAGCAGCCGACGGGGAGGTTTTTGTGCACACAAAAGCCTGTGGCTCTGATGACGTGCTCACGTTTCTGCAGCCTTTTAACCTGTACCGACAAGGCGCACCGGGGAGGCTAACGGGGCTACAATTTCAACTGCTGGGCGCAGGGGCCGGTGGCATGGAGCGGCCGGTGAAACCGGACACTGGGGAGGGACAAGTCTTGGGAAATACGTGGATTCATGCTCAGAAATGATTAACCAACTTTCGTTTCAAGGCACTCACAGATGACTGGATTTGAGGAGCGTTCAAGAAAGAGTCAGAACGCAGCCCTCGGCGTCTGGCGTGCTGTCGCTTCTCAAACACGGCGTGGTTTGGGCCGGGCAGGCGGCCCTTCTGAGCACGGCCTGCCTGACGCCTGCCAGGAAACATGGGCAAGATGCCCCCAGACCTGGCAGAGGGACAAGCTCCTCTTCAGAAGGCTGCGCACTCCCCAGAGCTGGCCTGGAATCTGTCGGAAGCTGTGCGCGGACAGGCTCGTGAAAACACCTGCCGAAATGCCCAGGCTTGCCAGGAGTGAAACCGAGTTTCCCGGCAGCCTCTGACGTGACTTCGCCGGAATGTGAGCGTCAGACCAAGATGCTGCTTCCCTGGGGAACAGGCCCTCCATCTAGTGGGGTGACTGCACATCCCCATGGCCCTTTCCCGGGATCCCGGGTCTCAGATCAAACCCCCACGCTGTGCTCTTCCGCCCCATGACCTTGAGGTGTGCACGTACCTGCGCCCCTCGTCAGGCATGGGGGGACCCTCTCGCCACACCACAGAAGAGAGGGGCTGCATCAGGGTGGACAGTGGACCCCAAAAAGATAAACCCTCTGGAGCCTAACGGGCCTTTCTCGATCTTTTTTCTTGAAAGCATTGGAAACCTCCGCCCCGGGCAGGGTTTCCAGCATCCCCCTGGGACCTGCACGAAGGCCGGCGGGGCCACCAAAGGGTGGGCCGCTCCGGGTGACCCCGCGGGGAACGCAACCTCAAGCTCCTCGGCACGGCTCAGAGCGCAGGCAGGGGCCCCGACTCTCATCTCCAAGCCCGGGCATCCTCTTCTGGAAGGTGGGTCGGTCCCGAGCTCTGAGCTCACGGGTGGTGGGGGAACAAAATGAAACGAGGCACCCGAGGCCCTGGGCAGAGCGCCGGGCGCCTGGCCAGCTGCGGTTACTGTCCCTGCAACTGGCAGCTGTGGAGGCCGGAGGCCGGCCAGGGTCAGCGGGCAGCAGAGGCCACACCCCGCCGAAGGCCCAGGGGTCACGGCCCGACCCTGCTGGGAAACCCACCTGACTGCTCTGCACGCCAGGGCCCCGCCTGAAAACGGGGCAAAAATAGCACATTCCTCACCAGATGAAATGAACTGATGGAAGGGAAGGGCCGGGGACGCCATCTGTCATGAGGGACGCAGTCCAGAAAAGCTCGCTGCCGCCACCGCGGTCATTACGGAAAATGAGGGGAAGAGAAGCAAAAAACACGCAACTGGTTGCTGCCCCTGGATTAATGCTTTCCTCACAGTTCCTTATGTGTATATAAAAAACTAGACTTTTTTTTAGTTACTCCTATAAAGGGAAAAGGAAAAAGCGACAGCCTGAGAATGATGATCTCTCAGCTCAGCCTGCAGGGAGCTGTGACACGCAGCCACTCGCAGCTTCTGGGTTCTCAGTTATCCAAGACAGCACTGGACTGTGCTAACTGAGTCTTTTTATTATGGAAGCATTAAAAAATAATCTTCTTAAACAAGAGTCAGAACCAGCTGGTCACCCTAGAGTTTAAAAAAAAAAATCACAACCAAACTTTCCATATCTCCAGCAGGCGGTTAATCCAGGCTTCCCTGCTAACTCCGCCCGAGATAAGAAGAGCACTGTGCTTTTCCGACGAATGCACAAAATGCAGAATGGAAAGAGCACGGGGGAGGAGGCAGGACTTCCCTTCCCACCGTGTGTCCGGCGTGAGCCTAAAGCAGCATCTCCTCGAAGGCCCAGTGATCTCCACGGTGGCGACATTGCCGTGGCCAGGGTCCCAGCCCTCCAGCAGGCCCCGCCCTCAGCCAGAGGGAAGCCCCCGGGGCCTGCCGACTGCTCAGCCGGGGGCTGGGGTCCCCCCTTGCAGCTGGGCCCAACGGGCTTCCCAAGAAGTTTTCTGGGAACTGGGGAATTCACAGGCATCTGCCCACGGGGGTCTTGGCTCCACTTGCAAATGAGGGGCTCACACTCGGGGTTCCTTGAGCTCACAGGCTCTGGAAAAGCCCTGGCAGCACGTTCCTCCTCTTGGGGGCTCGGGTGACAAAAAGGTGGTCGTACAAACTGGGGACACCCTCGGGTCCCCAACAAGAAGCTTATCTTTCCCCACAGGTGGGACGTGGCTCTGACAGCTCCTATTACTTCCGACTGTCCCCGCAGTTGGGGTGGGAACAGCTCCTGGGCAGCCGCATGCTGGGGCGGCTCCAGCAGGCAGGGGACACGGCACACCCCGTGGCCGTTTACGTGGCCTTTCTGGCCGCGGCCACACGACTGTGCCCTGAGTGTTCCGTCCTGTCCCAGGGGAGAGGACAAACGGCCTCTGGTGACAACAAAATGACAAAATCACTCTTGCTAGAGTTCACCCTATGAAAGAGCAACTTATAAGAAAAGCACACGCTCATGTGCTCACACTTATTCACGCATTCGTACACACTCATGCATGCTCACACTCATGCACATTCACACACACACACAAACACATTCACTCATGCATCTACTCACACTCACACCAATCTCACATATGCTCATGCACATTTTCACGCTCACACACGCTCGCACACTTAGACATGTGCTCACACGCTCACTCGTGCACACACTCACACTCACGCATACTCCTGCAAAGCCCCGGCCTGCTCCTTCCAGGACCTCACAGGCTCTTCTGAGTCCCCACAGTCGGCCGCCTGGATGGGGCAGGGAGACGCCCTGGACCCCCCAAAGGCCCCAGGGCTTTCCGGCTCAGACCTCACCTTTTTTCTCCTCACCGCCCCGCCTCTTCTACAGGAGCGGGTGCTCAGAATTTGTGTGGTGGCGACAGAACTGGTGGGGGTGGCATGGAAGCAGCTAGAACAGGCAGGGGAGAAGGTGGGGGAGAGGGACAGACACATGGGAACATGGACAGCCCTCGGTTCTGAGGCCCCAGAGACACACGCGATCACCCGGGACACACGAGCCGAGGCCCCACGTCTCGGTCTGCCCTGGCTCCCTGGTGGCCTCACTCTGTGCCTCGGTTTCCTCACCTGTACAACACCCAGCAGCAGTGCCTGACACTCCGAGGGCAGCGGGACGGTGATGCACATGCGGCGGGCACGGGGCAGAATCTTGGCCCATAAATGCCAGCCATCATCCCGCTCACCCTCTTCGCCCAGGTACGGGGCGGGGGGGAGCCAGGTGCAGGGAAGGGAGGGGTGCGCCGGGAGGGGTGCACTTCCTTTCAAAGCGGTGGGAATGAAGTGACGGGGCAGGCTGGGAAAGGCGGGTGGGGAGGGACAGATGGCGGGTGGCGAGGCCAGCGTGCCACACAGTAAGCAACCGCCACGGGGCCCAAGATAAACGGCCGCCGCGGCCCCGCGGGAGACTTTCCACCACAGGGCTGTGAACACAAAGGCCCGGCGGGGGCTGCCGGTTTTTCCACAGCAGGTGACTTTCTACACTGACGAGCCCCGTGTTTTGGAAAGGAAACGAGGTGGCTTATCTCCCAGCTCCATCGACGGCAGCCCGACGGGGTGGGTGTGCCACGAGGGCTGCGTTTTCCTCGCGCCGCAGCCACGCGCGGGCGGCCCCAGCGCCAGCGGGCAGAGGGCGAGCCGCTCACCCTCTCACGGGGCTCACTGGCCGGGAAAGAATGGCCACTCGGGAGCGCTCCTCCCGGCGGCTCCTGTTACCCGCCTCGCTCGGTTCCAAGGGAGGCGTTTACAATTCCAGGCCAGAGATGGCGGATAACGGCGGTTAAAGGAATTAGCCTCTGACCCACGGGAGTAAGGGTGACTCACGCGCCGGTACTCGTAGTTATCAAATGTCCACTTGGGCTAGACACAAGGGAAGGTGATTCCCGACCCGAGAAACCTGCTGCTGAAGCAGGAAACTCAGTGCAAGGGAAACAGCGATTCACAGCCCCGGCTGGGGGCTCAGCCTCGGGAATGGGGGGGCATTTTCCAGCAGGCCCGGGCCCTCCCCCTAACCACGGCTGACCCTGCTCCTCTTTGTTGGGGGCCGTGGGGGAGAGAGGCTGAGCTAATGACCTGGTGCAGCGGGGGTAAAATAATGAGCCTGCTCGGCCGGCTCTGGTATCATAAAGGTGTTACGTTGCTCTGCAAACACCTGTGATTCCGTGACTTTAAAGAGTTTAGCTTCTTTCTCCCCAACGTTTAAAAACCAAATGATTTTTAAGACAGAACATTTTAAAGTAAATAAAATGGTTCATAATCCCATCACTCTGATGACGCCTGCTGCATTCTTTTCTTTCATAAGAGTAACTCAAGCACAGGTAACTCGTACAGAAGGGCACAGAAAGAACACGGAAGCCGCCGCGCTTCTCAGCTTTCCTCCCAAAGGTTATCCACCGTGTTTGCCAAAAGCGCCGCGTCACCGCGTCCTGACTCTGTCCACCGCTCTGCAGCCCCTCCCTGCAAGAGGAGCTGATTTCTGCCGTCCAGTCTGGGCTTGGCTGCACGGCCTGCTGTTTTGCTGAAAGCTGCTGGGAGCAGTACACCAGCAAGAGCTGGCTTTTGCAAGAGGAGTTCATTAGGTGAAAGCTTAGGTCTGCCGGAGCCCTCTCTCACATGGCAAGGCACAGAGGCGGCCCATTCTCCTCCAGTCTCGCTGCCTCAGCCTCTGGCTGCTCCGCCTGTGTCCTCCTCTCTCCCGCATTCCTCTCTGAGCTCCTGGGTTCCCTCTCTCCTTCTCTGCGGCCTTCCTTCTGTGTCCGCTGCTTTTACTCCCCCATTTATAAAGGAATCCAGTGAGAGGATTAAGAACCACCTGGGGTCCCGCAATCTAATCAAAGGCCCTTAACAGAAGTAATTCATTCAAGAGTTCCCACCTACAACAGGTTTACACGCTCGGGAAGGGATTAGCTCTAAGGACATGATCCTTTCTGGATCCACAAAAAGCTTCCAACTCACACCTGCTTGGCCAAGGGGATGTTAGCAAATGGGACCCAGGCGAAGGCTTGAAAAGCCCCTGTACGCAGGGGCTTCCCTCTTGCTGCTGAGAACTCTCCCTGCACCATGACAACAGGCCTGGGCTGGCCGGTGGGAGGATGAGGGCCCAGTCGCCACGGCTGAGGGCCCAGACACGTGAGCCAGGCCCCAAGGCCCAGCTGAGTGGTGCAGCCGGAAGCGCCAGCAGCCACGGCGCAGGATCAAGAGGGACATAAATCCTCGAGGTCTCAAGACACCACGTTTTGCGGGTGGTTTTGGTTGGTAAGTGTTCCTTCCTCTTCTATTTTTGGGAAAAGATTGTGTAGAATGGTTGTCAATTCTTTAGAATTTTCAGGCCAAACCATCTGAGCCTGGAGATTTCTCCTTTGGAAATGTCGAAATTGCACATTACGTTTCCTTCATAAGCACAGGGCTGTTCATATTGGGCAAGTTGTGCTGTTTGTTTTTTTTAAGGAATTTGTCCATTTCATCTCAGGTGCCGAATTTGTGTGTGTAGAGTTGTGTGTCGTAGTCCCTGGTTATCCTTTTGAGGTCTGCAGAGTCTCTAGCGGTATCCAGTTTCATTCCTGATATTAGTGGCTGTGTCTTCTCTCCTCTTTACGCTGTCAGTCTTGCTAGAGGCTCATCAATTTAATTGCGCTCTTCAAAGAACCAGCTCTTTGTGTCACTGATTTTCTCTGCTGTTCTTCTGTTTCCAGTTTCACTGATTTCTATCTCATCTGTATCGTATCCTTCCTCCTGCTTGCTTTGGGTTTATTTTGTTCTTTTTACTAGGTTCTTGAGATGGTGCCTTCAATCACTGACCTGAGACTTTCCGCCTTTTCTACTGTGTGCATTTGGTGTTATTAATTTCCCTCTCAGTACCGATTTAGCTGTGCCCCACAAATGTGGATACGTCATTCCATCTTCATTTCCTTTAAGGTTTCTAAAATTTTACGTAAACTTCCTCCTCCCATTCTCCTTCCTTCTTTAATAATTGAACACTTCTGTCAAACCTCCACAAAGGACCCTTCCCAGCACTTGCTAAAGTCACCAGTGGAGCCAGGGCCAAGGAGGCCACACCTCAGCAAGGCTGGGGCTGCATGAAAAACGCAGCCAGGCGAGGAGGCCTGGAGGGGGCTGGGGATGGACAAGGATGAAGCGGGAGGAGAGCAGGGGCCTGGTGGGATTGGGAGAAGGACGAGAACGGGAACGAAATTCCTCCCTGAGGGGAAACGGCACTACAAACACAGAAGGGGAAGAAACTAGAATGAGCTCCACGGTGCTGGAATGAAATTCATGGTTTTCAATACATACATAAGTAAACAAATAAATAAGAACATAAAAATAGTGTGTATATCGAGCAATGTACACACATAAATCCACATATTTCTCAGCACTGCCCAGGGAGAGAGTGGGAGCAGAGACAGTCCAACAGCAACGAGCACATCTAGAACTCATAACTTGGTTTCTATATCCCATTCTAAACTAAAAGCACCCTGGGCTCTGAGGATAAATGGCCGATTCCAGGGCTGGTGCAGGGAAAGCACAAGACAAGCGTGGAATACCTTCTTGTGCCAAAAAGCATGGAAGTGCTAGCAGAAATGAAGGGTCAAAAGGACAAAGCCACACAGCTGGCTCTTATACCGCCATCCTTTTAGCCCAATCTGAGATGTTGGTCAAGTCTGAAACAGTTTCAGGATCAGAATAAATTATGAAAATGATAGATTATACCCATTCAACAGCTTAGAAACTCATGAGGCCATAATATACATATTATAGGGAAGAAGAAAAAGCTCTTCCTTCTACTAGATAGCCCACAAATAAATGTAGAAGGAATGGCAGAAAACACTTGACATTCATTACAGCAGCTGTCGATTCACCAGGCACCATTCAACGGCTGTTACAACCAGCAGGTGAAATAGGAGAGAGGGGAGGGGAGGGGGCAGGAGGTCAGAGGCTGATAAAGCAAACGGGGCAAAACGTCAACCACTGGGGAACCCGGGTGAAGGGTACGTAAGAGTTCTCTGTTTTATTCTTCCACTTTTCTATAAGTTTGAAATAAAATTTTAACAAAGGTAAACCCTTCAACCTGTACTGCACTGTCTTTTTGTTTTTATCTGTGAACAATATTCTTGGAGACCTTTCCACATCAGCACCTGCAGCTTTACCTTATTATTTCTGGTGGCTGCAGAGCCCTCCACTGCAGGGATGGCCTTATGTCCTGGCAAATAATCCCTCAGGTATTTCTATAAGTTGGATTCTACAAAAGAACTATGTGCCCGCTTTTTTTTTTTTTTAATGATACAAATACTTAAATTCTCAGAGTTTTGGTTAAAAAAACACATACCTATCACTCTCTAATTACAGCCACTCTCCAGCTTTCTGCACACATGTTCAAAGGAGAGGCGCTCTGGGGCTCTACCACACACAAAGAGGACGACATGGAAAGGCTCTTCTCTTTAACCAGCCGAGGATTTGGGTGGGGGGTGAGGTCAAACCAAAACCTCACTTTCCCTGGAAGCATCCATCAATCGTGTCCAAAACTGAACAGTGACAAACAGCACAGGCATGTCACTTATCCCTGAGTCAGCTGAAAGGAAGGGACCCGATGCCCCTTCCAGACCACCCACCCGGCTCTCCCTCACCCTCTGACCCTGCTTTGCTTTCCTTCATAACACCTCATACCGCCTGTCAGACCGTAACAGACTGACCAACTCGTTTCGTGCCCATCCTGCAGACTCCGGTGGGCACGGCCAGTGCTGGGGGATGCCCCCAATGCCCTGGCTGACCTGTTTCCCCAGGACTCTGGACACTTTGCCCCTGCCCTAAGGAGCCGCTGACTGACAAGTCTGTGCCCTACCCCCAGCTATGAGCTCTTTGAGCAACGCGAGGGGCCAGGATATCAGCTCTGCCTCCACTCGGCACGAGAGCACAGCAGGGCTCAGAAGTGGAAGCTGTCCACAGGTGGCCTAGAGGTGACTGTCCTTACTACACCATCCATCTCCAGGAAGAACAAAGAGATGCTTTCGTGAGCGCTGTTTCCATAGGGGGTGGGCAGCTTACCCCCCGCCGCAACAGGAGTCGCCGCAACAGGAGTTGCCACACAAACACCCTGGGATGCTCGGCAAAGTGGCACATGCTTTACGGAAGCAGGATGACAGCCAAACCTTTGTTTCCAGCTCAAAGAAATAATTTCAAAATATTTAAATCTCTAGACTGAAATATTTACTCCAAACATTTTCCTCCAGGCACATCTACTCTTTAGCAAGTAAGTGGTGGAGATATGTATCTTTCACAAAAGCCTCAGAAAAATGCAATCTCCGACAAAGTGATGATCACACAGGCTCCAACTGAGACCTCCCCCAGCCTCTCCGGTTGGCTGGGGAAGCAAAGCTTGTGCTGCTTCACCCGTGCTGATGGAGTGCAGCACAACTGTGCAAGACGCCTGCTTCCGAAAGTACCCTCCTGGAGAACCGTCAAGCTCAAGTGCACTTCTGACTCCATGGACCATCTCTAGAGGTTCCCTGTCCTCTGGCTTCTGGCTGGATCTGGCCACTGGGGAGCCCAACAGGAGATTAGAGGGAGGGAGGGGAGAGAAGTCAGGAGGTCACCTCCCCTGATGGGCCTACCCCTCGCAAGGGGCTTCTCTCTGGGCTCTTCCTTCCTGGCTCCCACTCGGCCCGCTCCCTGTTCTTCTGGGCCCAAGGGCAGTCATGGCTCCCGGCTGCTGCCAGCCCTGGCTCTCCGCCGCCCCTCGGGGATGTCCTGTGCCCTGCCCACCCTTTTGTGAATAAACCCTCCTAGGATCATCCTGTTTTGTGTGCTCAATCTGTTTCCTATTCAGACCCTATCCGATAAACAACCCATAATCAACATTCTTAGAGAGAAAATACTGCCTCTATGAAACACAGAGATGAAGCTATAAAGAAGGAACATGCAGAGAATTGCTCAGAGGAACTAAAAAGAACGACAGCAGCAATCTCAAAGACATAATTCACGGAAAGTTCCCATCTCGGAATGACTTGAGTTTGCATATCAGAAGGAGCCACCGTGGACTCCACATCATGGACTGAAAGCCCCACGTGAAGACCTGGCGCTGGGGGTGACGCGACAGGAAAGATGCTCACGGCTCGAGGAGGAAAAGGAAACAAAACAGCAAAACTAGACGCACACGAGAAAAAAGGCAGAACAGACGCGTCAGCAGGAATGATGGAAGCCAAGGGACGATGGACATGCCCAGGGAAAACCCTTCCTACCCTGGAGCTCAACACCCAGCCCTGCTGTGAATTGAGTGATGGGCCAAAAACACATTTTCAACTTGCCAGGCCTCACAAAGTGACCTCCCGTTCAGCTTTCCTCAGGAAGCTGCTGGAGGCTGCAGTCCACCAAAGGGAGGAATGCGTCGAGGAGGAAGGAGAACGGAAGCCAGGACCCAGGGTCCCCTGCGGAGCGCTGACAGGGCCTCCCGGGCGCGGCGGATCGCAGGCCTCGGTGTTGGGAGCGGAGAAAGAGAACGGATCATGTACCACAGAAAGCCTACCTTCTGGTGGGGAGGTTGGAGTTCACAGAAAACTGAGCAAGTGGGGAAATTAACTAACTCGGTAGCTAGCAGTGTGTGGAAGGCTATGCAGTGGCCAAACGTCGTGTGCATCAGAGATTACCTACGTATTCACAGTAGATAGCAGCTACTGATCTAAATGAAACGGCTACCCTGGGAGGGTGGCGGAGGGGTGTGTGCGTGTGGAGGGGGTAAAATAAAACCTAAAAACCAAATTTCACCGTCCATAGCAGGCAGCCAATCGATAAAACCCAAACGTGAAGAATTTAAGGACTAGCACATCAGCACGTTCCTTAGAACCCTGGCGGCAAATACAGAAGAAAGAGCTGCGCCGTTGCCAGTGTGGGTGCTGGGGCGCAGGAAGGCGAGGGCCAGGAGCTGCTGACTTCACAAGCGCTGCTGAACCTCTTGGTTTCTGACCCACGGATGATCTTTTTTCCTTAATGAAGGGTAGAAAGCAATGGCGTGGCTAACACACTGCCCGAGCCTGGTGTCCCTGGACCCCCGAGAACCCCTCACCCCGGCTCTGTGCCCCCAGACTCCTCTCCTTGCAAACACACAGAGATGGTCAGGGTTCTCGGCCTTTCACGTGTCAGATGACACCGCGCGGCCGATGGTCTCCAGCTGGAGTACTGTGCGCTAGGCACCATCCACCCAAGCTGCCGACACTCCAAGGGCACGTGGCAGCATCGGGGGACCCCAGGGCCCAGGTGCAAGGTCTGGGAAGCCAGCTCAGCCCCCAGCTGTGCAGGAGGAGCAGGAGCCGGCCAAGGGGAAGGGTGCTGCCAGCAGAGGGGCCTGCAGGGGCAGAGGCATGATGCTGGGAACCAGGCTGCAAAGCCCAGGGGGGGCGGTGGGGGAGGCTGGGAGCCCCGAGGCGGCTGCCTGCAGAGGGCCTGGACGGGCTGACCAGGGAGCTTGGGGCCTAGGGTCAGGGCTACAGCCACATCTGGGCCCTCCACCAGCACCTGGCTGGCTGGGCAGTGAAGAAGGCAGCACGGGGCCTCCCAGAGCACCCAGGGGTGTGATCCACAAGGAAGCCAGGGTCTGGCTGATAATGCGAATTGTTTTCACATTCAGCCATATAACGTCGCCCACAGCTGGCAGCGAGGCTGGGCCCGTGGCTCTGGGCCAGCAAATCAGCCGTCTCACATCAGGCCTTGGCACAATGGATCAGACCCGCTGGAATCCAGCTTGGCCGCGGCTTATCTAATCCCATCTTCAAAGACCCTATTTCCAGATAAGGTGGAACTCATGGGGTGGGCTCCAGGACGTGGGCATGTCTTCCTGGGGGACGCAATTTGACTCAGAACAGCGTCCCTGACCTGCTGTGGTCGTGGCCATCTGGCTGGAGGATGGTCCACAGTAGCAGGTGGGTTGGTCCTTTGAGCTGACAGGTGATGGGATGGAGCCCACGGGGACAGTGGCTTGCCACCTAGACGCCCTCTTCCGAGCTGTCCTTGCTTCTTATCTTTTTGGCTGCCAGCAGCCCTCCTTCCCCAACCAAACAAGCTTGGCAACCTCGCGAGCCCGTTCCTGCCTCGGGCACGCTCCAGAGAAGTCTTTGCATGTGAATAAAAAGCTCCAGCGCTGAGCAAACAGTGCCCCTTCACCCAGGACAGACTAACATTTGCCTATTGTGCAAGCGCCCAGAGCAAAACCACATGACGGAAACCTGAAGGTGTGCGCAGACTGGCTGCTCTCCTCCCTGAAAACCCCTCCCGCGAGAGGCCCAAAGAGCTGGGGCTCTCTGAAAAGGACTTCCCAGCCCCGCCCTGTGCACAGAAGCGAGGAATCCTCCACCACCTGCCTCTCTTGGTGCCTCAGGCTCCTCTCTCCTCTGGAACATTCCGAGTGGTGTTACAGGCTATGGGGCCGTGGGCCGAGGGCCCCTCTGAGGTCACGACGGGCAAGCAGCCCCCGCTTCGGGAATGAATGCCCCTGTGGGCAGAGCACAACTGACCACCAAGAATTAGAAAGTGGGGGAAACGTGGGGCCCAGGGACCCCGCAGTACACAGCCACAGGTGCTGCTGCTTTACCCGTCAGCTGACGGCTCCAGAATGTGCTACATGCTAGGTGTTCTGATGGGGAAACCGAGGCTGACTCACTGCCCCCGGAAAAAGCTTTCAGCCTGACCCTGGGTGCAGTATTTCAGAGGCAGCCAGGGAGGAAAAGGCCAGCAGCATGCTGTCTTTGCTTCCTTGACAGGGGTGCACGGCCCCCAGGTCCCAGGACCCAGAGAAGGAACCGAGCCCAGGCCTGGACCCTGAGCCTAAGGGAAGCACATCCCACGAGGGACAGCGGTCTCTCGTGTCCAGCCCCTGCTGTGTGGCGTACAGAAAGAGCAGCCAGCGTTTGGTAAGCGGCCAGCATGGAGGTGAGCGTGAGTCAGGCCGCCGGTGGGAAGGCTCTTGAGTGTGGCGTCCTGCCCTGGCGCAGAGCTCAAGCTGGGACGCCCACCACGCGCCGACTTTCCTATGTCTCTCGAGTGCGTGTGGAAGAGCACAACAGAAGCCCATGTGTGCTTGGGATTCGTCCACACCATGGGCCAGGAGGGCTTGCGGCAGGCACGCCAAGGCCAGCACGTGTATCGGTCAGTGCTGCCTCAAGACGAGAAGCCCTCGTTGACGGGAACAGAGAAACTGGGAGCAGACCCAGGCCCCGACGCCAGGCAGAGCACCTGAAGGTGCCTGTAGCATGGGAGAGACCCTACCCCGAGCTTCTAATCCTCGCGACACAGGAGCTCAGTCCTCCTGCCCGTGACCCCACGAGAAGGCCGCCATCTCTCTGCCACTACACGTGAAGACATGGTTTGCAGGAGAGACTGTTCCCTGGGTGGGAGGGCAGGAAGGATCCTAGTTAAAATACGGGGTTATCAGGGGCAGAAGGATTCCCTTTGGGGAGCCCCGAGGAACACCCCAAAAGGGGGAGGAAGCCGTCTTCCAGAGCAGCTGCCACGGGGACAAGAGGCCCGCGGGACATCGATTGGGGAAACGTCGTGCAGATGAAGACACTTGTGGGGAGCCAATCCAACCGTGGATCCAGCCGCGGGCACCCGAGAAACCAGACAGGAGCCCCTGCCCGCAGGCACTGACCCGCTTTCCAGCTGCTTCTCTGGGGCAGCTCACGGCGGCTCACCGCGCTGAGGGGCAGTGGCTGAAAACTGTCCCCAATGGCCACAGCACAAATGAGAGCCTGTGACCTCGGACGACCTTGGCAAACCTCTCCCCGTTTGCTGAGAGAACCTCCGCCAGGCTCGCCGCCTAGACCCTCTTTTGTTCGCCACCAAGACCCTCTCCTGCCCGGCCCCGCACCCTCCTTCACCAAGCCCTCCACAGCTGCTCAGGGACACCGACAGGGGGCAGCAGGCTTCACTGGGGGCCCCGTAATCTCTCACTTCTCCCCGACATCCCAGGGGCCACTCTCAGCCCCCTGGTCACTTCTGAGGGGCACCCCAGGCCCCAGCAGAGACCACTTCACCCACATGGCGGATAAGGTGCAGAGCTCAGGCCACCTCCCCCCGCCCTGGGCAAACACAGACGAGGCGAGGGAGGCAGCCACCAGTCAGGGATATGGAAGAAAACTGCGGTCCATGCGCAGGGCGGGCGCTGCCGTGAGCCTGCTTAGGGCTGACGGGAGGCGGTGGGCCAGCCAGGGCAGGCCGAGAGAAAGGGGCGGCCCCAGGGGGGCAGAGGCATGCTGATGACTGGCTGGGGAGGGGGAGGGCGAAAGGGAGGGGCCACAGATGACCCCACGATCTTGGGCCGAAGTGCTGCAAGACGGATGCCATCATGGGTGCAGCCCTGGCTCCGGCGGACGCACAGGCAGAAAACACTTTCCCTCCCCGGGTCACCCAGACGGAGGGGAGGGGTGCCCCGCCTGCTGGGCGCGTTCAGGTGAAGCGTCACTAGGCTGTGGGGTGGAGGCGCGATCGAGCCCTGCGAGGGGCCCAGCGGAACTCTCCCAGACGGAGGGACGTGGTCTGCAGAAGCATGGCGAGAAGCAGGACATTTGGATGCAAAAACCACACATTCCCTGGCAAGCCAGTAAAAGGTAAAATAAAATGCAAGTAAAGCAGCTGGGCGCCTGCCTACCACGTGGGAGGTCCCAGGTTCGGGTCCCGGTGCCTCCTAAAGAAGACAAGCAAGACAACAAGCTGACGCAACAAGAGGACACCACAAGATGATGCCATGAGATGACACAACGAGGAAACACAATGAGAGACACAACAGGCAGGCAGAGGTGCTCAAGCGATTAGGCACCTCCCTCCCACATGGGAGGTCCTGGGTTTGGTTCCCGGTGCCTCCCAAAAAAAAAAAGGCAAGCACACAATGAACAGACACAGAAAGCAGACAGTGAGCACAAACAACGATGGAGGAGAGAAATTAATAAAATAAACCTTAAAAAAAAAAATTGGAAGGAAAACGCCCACGCTCGCAGGACCTCCTTGGAGAGCACTGACGCTCGCGTCACACCCGGGTCCCAGAGCGCAAACGGCTCTGGGGCTGTGTCTGTGTGGCCGGAATCTCAGCCCCGGCTACGCTCTCTGCGTCCTCCCCGTGGGGCGGGGTGATCTCTGGCTCCTGGTCCCTGCCCCCGGCCCAGTGCTCCTGCAGGAGCACCCGAACCCCCAGCACAGGGACGGGGTTTCCCCAGACCCTCGGTGGGCGCGTGGCTAGGTAACTCCCCACCCGCCTAATTTCCAGTGTCAGAAGATAAACAACTTCAGACAGAAAAGCCGCCGGGGCCCGTGGCGGCCGTCCGGGCTGGCAGGCGCGGCGTGGGGTGCCCGGCCTACCTTGTTGTAGTACTGCACCTGCACCGAGTGCCACTGCCCGTCGCTCACGCCGCCGGGAACCTGCGGCGCCACCATCGTCGTGGTCTCACCTGGGCCCAGAGAGAAAGCGACGTTAGTGGGGAGCCCGGGCAGGCCGTGGGAGCGAGGCAGCGTGGCCGTGAGTCCCCCCCAAGCCCCCAGTGGGAGGCCCCCATCCGGCTGCCCACCCTGAAGTCAGGGCCCGAACCTTGAAGGGCTCTTTGCTTCATGTTCAGGGCTGTGAAACACTAGAGAGGGGGCGCGAGACGGGGAGCACCTGCTGGCCTGCGTCTCTTCAAAATGAGCTTTACAGCACGAGTGGAAAACCGAGGCCCTGACTTCAAAACATCCTACCTCGCCCTCTATTTTCCCACTTAATTCCAAGTTCCTGGGATCTGGCTAGTATCTCCCAGCACAAAGCCTGGAACCGATTTCGACCCTGATCTGGGAGAGCTCAGACACCGTGGAGGACCAAGCCCAGTGTCCGAGCTGGCGCGCCGCAGGCCCCACGAGGCTCTCCCGGCGGCCCTCGCACCGGCTCCAGGGAGCAAGGAGCCAGCGGACACCCTGGGAGGGGTCAGGTTGCCAGGCGGGGTCCGCACACAGAGCAGGTGTACAGAGCCCAAGCGGGGGCTCCCCAAGAAAAGCTACTCCCAGGTGGATGGTCACAGTGAAACGTGTACCACAAATTGATCTGGAAATACCTAAAACCCCCCATCGTTCTCTGTGGTGGCTCCGAACCATTCTCAATTTTTCATCCTCAAAACTGAAAACAACCAAATACATTCTCCACCCCAACTCTGAGAGAGCCTTCTAATTCTTCCCTCTCCCTAACTCTCTCAACAGCTGGGCCAGGTGTGCTACGGCACAGGTGCCCTGGTTCTTTGTCACTAGACCACATGACCTGTGTATTAAGAAACAAGAGTGCATTGCACAAAAACTGAGAAAATACAGGTCGCTCCCTGCAGAGAATGCCTCTGCCGGGGCTCCGGCGTCCTGTCCGGTCTTTTCCCTGCGCGCACACCTGCTTTATGCTTACGTAACGAGCCATGTACTACATCAACAAGCACCTTCCCATGCCATTAAAATCTCTGTCGGCACTGCAATGACTTTGTCCAATATTTTCGATCTACAGAGTTTGATTCAGTGATCCCCCAATTTTTGGAAATTTGAGCTATTTCTTCCATCTTTTCAGCATTATAAATAACACCGCAATGAACATCTCTGTCTGTGTTGGATTTCCTCTCCTGGACGGCTTCCTACCGGCAGAGCTGGGGGATCAAAGGGCAAGCACGCCTGAGGCACCGCCCAGGACCTGGGTGCTTCTTAGCTGGCAGGGCTCGTGTGAAGCACTTAGAGGCGCCGCGTCCCGCAGAGGGGCCCTACCTGCAGAGAAGGTGAGCTGCACCTGTTCCTCCACGATCTCCAGGGCGATGAAGTCGTGCTTCTCGTTGAAGCGGCCATTGTAGAGCAGCAGAGCGTTCCTGTCTTGAGTGGCGAACCTGCGGGACCGAGCAGAAGCACGTCACGGCACGGGAGGTCACAGGTGGGGGGCGTGACAAGCCTGGCCTGAGGGGGGCCAAGACATGGGGCCGCGCCCAGAAAAGACACTGGTCTCGGACACTCATTCTGCACATCAGGATCTGACAGGCCAGGACATCCGAATAGCCATGATCCTTCCTGGAAGGAGGAAGCCTGATTCCATGGGGGAGGTGGCTGCTACGGCCTGCATGACTTGAGAAGATTACCTTTGCACAATGTTCTAGAAGTACGACACATGCCAATACACCAAATAGAGATGCTCGGCAGCAAGTCTCCTGCGTCTGGAGACAGGGCCACATACCCCCACCCAGGCACAGAGCCGTGGCGGCTCCTCACCCAGGGGTGCTAGCAGTGGGGCCCCCGCACAGCCTGTGCCCCTCAGTCTCCACCTCCACACGCCAGCCACACTGTTTGTTCCCAACCACCACAGGGCCTTTGCACACGCTGCTCCCCTGCCTGGAACAGTCCCTGGCTCTTCAGATTTCCCAGGGGGACCACCCCTGACTCCCCTCACCCCCAATTCCATTACAAACCCCACCCCAGCAGTCAGTCAGATTACCCAGTTTACTTCTGAAATTATCCTGCCTATTTACTTGTTTATAAGAATGTAAGGGAAACGGATATGGCTCAAGTGACTGGGCTCCCGTCTACCATATACAAGGTCCAGGGTTCGATTCCCGGGGCCTCCTGGTGAAGGCAAGCTGGCCTGAGCGGAGAGCCGGCCTGAGCGGACAGCTGGCCCGCGCAGGGGTACTGGCCTGCACGGAGTGTTGCCCACGTGGAGAGCTAGCGCAGCAAGATGACGCAACAAAAAGAGACACAGAGGAGAGACAATAAGAGACACAGCAGACCAGGGAGCTGAGGTGGTGCAAGAGATTGAGCGCCTCTCTCCCACTCCGGAAGGTCCCAGGATCGGATCCCGGTGCCGCCTAAAGAGAAGACAAGCAGACACAGAAGAACACACAGAGAGCAGACAGCGAGCGCACACACACAAAAAGGAACGTAAGATCCTTGAGGGGAGGGGCTGAGGCCGCCGTTCACGGCTGTATCCCTGGAAGTGCGTGGTAACTAAGCGCTGGCTAAGGGACTGGACAGAGCCGTGAGTGAAAATGAGCCTTATGCGCTGGATGTGTGAAAAGCCGCTTCCTCCAACAGCAGAGAAAACAACTCACATGCCCACCTCCCGCCCCCATGGTCCGGGGGAAGGCCCTGCATCAGCCCTGGGGTTTCTGGAAATGGTTTTCAGACCCCCAAATGGCCCCTGTCTCCCCAACACCTCCAGTTACAGAGGCACCGGTAAAGCTTCCAGATGATTCCAGGACAACTTCCTGAGTTAGGTGGATGTCTCCATCATCAGAGATTAAGGGGGGAGGGGGTTCTCCTTTAATTCCACGTTGGTTTGTCCCTTTTCGTTCGGGAGGAGTTTGTCTGAACCAGCCCCAAGCCCCTGGGTTCAGCCTTTCCCTCGACTCACAGAAAATCCACCGTGTAGCGAGCCAGGGGGAACTGAAGCTGAACATGAAAGGAAAACGCTGGAAAGCAAAGCGCGTGCTTCGGGTGGGCATGGGGCGAGTGGGGAAGACTGAGGAAGCTCAGCGCCACCCAGCCTCCGGCTCGCACCTGACTCTGCCGGCTTCGCTCTGGACGCAGCCGGGAAGAGCTGGTGAGAGCGGGTGCCAGGGTTAAACGGCCCCGGACCGCGCCCTCCGCTCACTGCCCGCTGCTGAAGACAGCCGAGCAGGCCCCTGAGGCCAGGAGGGAGGGCAGAAGAGAGAAAGCAAGGCACAGAGCGGGCCAGGGAAGGAGGAACAGAGCGGCGGGGGGAGGCGAGGGGCTGCTGGGAACGAACCTGGAGCCTCTGGGGAGCCCAGGCACGTGGCAAGCAGCAGCCGGGAAGAGGAGAGGAGGGGACCGCAAAGAAACCACGAGAGGCCCGGAGCTCCAGCAGCCTCTCCGGGCTTCCTCAGGGGCCAGGAGGGCCCCCGCGCCTTCCAGGGCCCCGCCCACCCCGAGCCCCAAAGGTCCCTGCGAAATCCTGGCTTAGGGACAGCCTTGCTTTCTTAGCCATCAGCACACAGTAGGGAATCACTCCACAAGGCCCCTGCCCTCTGCAACTCACCCCTGCCTGCCCCCCACCAAACCAGAGGCTTCCCTTTTTCCTTTTGGGAGCCACAAACCCTTGGAGAGCTGGAGATGCCCAGATGTCAAGAGCCAGAGCCGGCCGCTCCCTGCAGCACCTCAGGACCGTAAGCCCTGGGAGTAGGGGGCCACTCAGAACTACCAGCTCCCTCACCCCTGGGCGCCTGGAGGGAGCCGGGCACAGGGGGACGGCCCTACGAGCTCCTGGCCAGAGGCACAGTTAGCCCCCCGCCTCGGCACCTGCTCCGCCCTGCCGTGAGCCTGAAAGCAGGAAACGTGGCTCAGCCCGCCTGTTTCCAAAAATGTATCTGCTTCAGGGACTCTAGCACCATCAGACATTTTAACACCCAGAGAAGAAAACCCAGGAGCGGGAAACCTGGCGGGGGCTCATCACTCCCCAGCCACAAACTGGTAGCGAGAACCCATTTAGAGCCGAAGAGTAAAGCCGAGGCGCAGACGATCCTCCCGTGATTGCAGCTACCACGGAGCAGTCAAGCGCCCACGTAGGTCTGGAAGGCGGCACACAGGCAGGCCGCAACAGCGCCAACAGTGGCGGCACGCCGACACTGCCCAGCCCAGGCCGGGGGGCCTACCCCAGGAAGGGGCGCAGGGCAGGGGAGGCGAGGGAGGTAAACAGCCTGTGCTGGGGCCCAGGGAAGGTCTGGGTCACCGTGGCCACAGGACGGGGCCCAGGCTGCAGGTGGATGAGACTGGGGCTGCCGCCCCGGGTGTCACTCAGGGTCACGCAGGTGAGCGATGACAGTGGCCTGGGCCACAGCAGGGGGAACCAGGTTGGAGAGAAGGGGTAGGCAGGAGAGGCACAGGACGAGGGGCTCACGGGACATGGCAGAGGGTGAGGGGCGGGGAGAGAAGGTCAGAGTCGACACAGCCACGGTCTCCGTCAATGGCAGCGCCGCTGGGCCACAGGGCCCGAGGGACGGAGCCAGAGCCTGTGGGTTCTCCAGGGGCCTGGGCATGCGAGGCACACGTGGGACGTCCATGCGGGGGAGTCGGCACATCTAAACGTGTGCGGTTTAAAGGCCCACGCCCCACACAGCAGGCTTCTGTGATCTGGGCCCGACGCTGGCACCGGGGGCACTGAGCAGCCACGCCCCTCCCTGCCCGCCTGACCTCTGTAGGGCCGGGGGCTCCCCATCCCTGGAGCTGACATCAGGGTCCTCCCACTGGACGTTCAGATTCCAGGGACCAGCAGCACAGACGCGCTGTCCCCACCGCCCAGAGCACCTTCCACGCACTAGGTCCTCGAGGAAGAGGTGCCAAGTCACGCCGCCTGTCACTGGCCTCCCTCACCCTCAGAGACAATCCCAGCGCAGCTGCGGTCTGCAAAACGGCACGCGCTGCTGCCCCCTTCCCTGCCTGGCCCCGGCGTGCCCACGGGGACCCTCCCCCCGCCCGTCCACACGCCCGGCTCCCTAGCATCTGGAAGCAACGGGGTGAGCCCCAAACACTCCGCGAAGCCCCAGGAATCGGACACCAGGCCCTGCTCATGGATGCCCAGGGCGCAGCACATCCAGCACTCTCTAAGGCCGGCCGGGCAGCACTGCACCCCACACCCTTCAGGGGTGGCACCCCCGGGAGAGGAGCCCGCTCCGCCCAGTGCTGAGACGCCCCGAGCTTCAGCAGGCAGCTCAGAGGGAGGGGCAGGTCCTGGAGGGGCCACTCAAGACAACAAGGGACCCCACAGTCCCCCTAAAAGGCTGTGCTCCCCTAAGAGGCCCCGAACCCTGGCTCAAAACACGCAGCCGTAAAGTACACCCCGCGCTACCACGCCAGACCCATAGGGACCTTTAAAGCGGCACCGGTAGGCTTTGGAAAATTCAACTACTCTGAATTCTTTCAGACTGAAGATGCAAAGATAAAGAAACAGCCCCCAGAAGCTGCAGCTTGTGCCACAGACGTGGAAATGGGGTGTGCCGGCTGCCGGCAGCAGAGCAGGAGCCCGAGCTGGGCCCACCCTGCTCCCTAGGGGGGTCGCTTTTCCCTCCACCTCCAGGCACCCAGATGCCAGATGCCAAGCGTGGGCAGCTCAGCAGGCCAGAGAGGCCAGGGCTTCATCGGCGCGTGAGCCAGGCAGCCGCACAGGGTCCCACGCTCACGGGGAACCCCGCCCAGAAGGACCTGCACCCAGGTGGACCCCCGCCCAGGAGGGCCCTGTGGCTAGGCTTAGTGCTCTGCTCTCCTGACTACTTGAAATTCTTAATAGTTTTAAACAAGGGGCCCCCGTTTTCGTCTTGCACGGGGTCCCACGGACAGCACTGACCAGGAGTACCCAAGTGTCCGAGGCCCCCGTGACCGGCTCTCAGCTGTAATCCAGAAAGACGAGGCACAGGAGGCCCCAGGAGCCTGAGACGGGCGCGGCCGGCCGCACACTTACGTGAGGGAGACGGTGAAGTGGAAGCGCTGCCGCAGGCCCCGGAAGGTGACGAAGGACTGGGGCGGGAAGCTGCGGGTGGTCACCTCGCAGTAGGGCGCCTCGTACTCGCCGGGTGGGCACACGCAGTGGAAGCCCCCGACGAGCAGGTTCACGCAGGTGCCCCCGTTTCTGCACACCCCGTCGGCGCAGCGGCCGGAGCGCGCGCTCACCTCGCAGTGCTCTCCTGGGGGGAGGAGGGACAGCCGGTTACTAGGGGGGCAGGACAGAGCAGGTGCGCCCCGGCGGCCCCGAAGCCCTGGGGCCACGAGATGAGGCGCAGAGAGAAAACGGGGTTCTGGCTAGAGACTGGCAGGCGGGTCGACTCGGCACGCCAGAGCGGGGCCACCACCAGGCAGGCGCAGCCCAAGGATGTGAAGGGACAGGAACCCGGCAGCGCGCTGGGTGGGGTGGGGTCCCAGGAAGCGCCCCCGCGCTGGAGCGTGCCAGTGCCCGATGCACTAACCCACCTGACCCTGTCCCAGGCCCACTGGGCTCATCGAATCCCGGGATGCAGAGACTGCGACCGGTTCTCAGCCTGGGCTCCCCGCTGGCCGAGCTGGCCCGGGACTCCGGATGTGCCATGGGGCCCAAGGTCGACCCCCGGGGGCTTCCTGTGCTGTCTGCACCCCAAGCCCCCACTGCCTCACAGACTCCCTGCACCACCAGACCACACGGGGGTCCCCCCATATTTAGTCACATCTGTCTCCCCCACCTGCCTGCGAGTGGCCTGAGAACAGGGACCATGTGCTCCGACATGCTTCCCAGGGCCTCAGATGAAGGACCCAGAAGCTCCCAGAGAAACTGACCAGGGAGCCTGCAGCTGACCGCCTCCCTCCCCAAGGTGCCACCAGCACAGGAGACCTGGGAACTAGGGGAGAGGGTCTCCCCCGAGGCAGCCAGGGAGGTCGCACGTGGCTCCAGTCGATTCTGAGCAGCGTCTGGAAACTGGCCGCCGTGTCAGGGCAGCTGTTGGCAGGGTGGGTGACGGGCCCCTCCACTGCCACCACTCAAGGTAGACATCGGACAGATCTCCCTTGCAGACCTGCCAGACCCCTGGAAAATTCCCCAGGTGTCAGCTAGAGTCTCTGCCAGCCACGTGACTAAGAGAACAGTTTTTCAAAGTGAAAGTATTGTATTCACATACTAAAAAATTCAAGCTGCCCAGAATGTATAGCCTGAAGGGTAAACGGCTTCCACAATTTGGGGTCTCTTTAAAAAAAAAAAAGAAATGAAGTGGGCTGGCCGCCCCACACGTGTTGCCCGGGCCCCTGCCTTTCCCAGCACATGGGAACTCTGTCATCTTCTTGTTACACTGCTCCATTAGAGGAAGTCACCAAATTTAAATCATCCGTTTCTTATTCTACTGTCGATGGACCTGCAGGCTGTTTATAGGTTTCTTTTATTGCAAATAATTTCCAACAAACATCCTCGTATATAAACCTTGCTGTGTTTTCACAATACCCGTCTAGAGGAATTGAGTCAGAGTTTTCATCATTTACACGTTTACAGATATCTCCAAATCGCCCTTTCCAAAAGACTGCACAGACTTACACTCCCACCTGTGCCCCATCCTCGCCCACACCAGCTACTACGCCTCCTTAAAACTGTTTGCACTTCCGACAAACGGTATCTCTCCGCGGCGTTTTTCTCGCAGCTATGTTTTTACGAGGTTCAGCGCCTTTTCATGTTTCACTGGCACTTTACATTTCCTTTTCTCTGAGCTGCCTGAAAACCCTCTGCTCACTTTCCTGCAAGGTCATCGTCCCTGCTCTCACTGCTTTACACAAGCTCCTTGCAAATTAAAGCAAGTCATTCTCTGCAACCTCTGTGGAACCTCCCCCTGGTTTACTGTCTGCCTTCTGATTTGGTGGACGTGTTTGTAGCCACAAAGACACTTTATAGCTGTACACGGGCACATTTGTCGGTTTTTCCCTTCGTGATATCTGGTACCGTAGGGATTTTTAAAGACGGGTATAAAGGGAGGAAACGCAGTACTGGGGGGCCTCAGCACGAGGGCCGGGGGTGCCCAGAGGAGGGCGGTGGCCTTCACG
>JAQZBX010028977.1:0-27540 GCA_029593785.1 Cabassous unicinctus
GAGGCGGCTGGAGGGGGATGGAAGGGGCAGGGCAGGGCAGCGTGGGTGCCTTACAGGAGGGTAATTTGCAGAATTTATTAGCCATTAAGAGGCAAAACTGTGTTTCACCAGTGGTCAAAAATGTAATAACACCTATGAAGTAGAGTTGGACAGTCAATAACCGACTCCCTGAGGATGTCATTAGATGAAAAGGAAAGCTCCCAGCTATGGAGAGGAATGGACGTCAGCACTGAGAAAAGCGAGCCATTGTTTGGGGTGCACAGGAAAGGCTGACGAACCCAGGGTCATCATAGGGACCACGCCGGGGAATGGACAGCGGGTTCTGACCTGGCCAGAATGATCATGGGGCCGGAGTGGCTGGTCCCTGGTGCGGGGAAGGGGGCCCACAGCATTGGGGAGGGGGGGGGTCAGATGCCCTGGCATCTGGGCCAGGCTGCCAGCAGCGCCTTCCCCAGCATCTCCTCAATGTGGCAGCAGCCCAGCAGCAGCCCAAGACCCCGGCCATATGCCCAGGGAAATGGCTGACAGGGGCTCGGGGCGGCCCACGATGGGAGCACCCAAGCCCCGTCCATGGGCAGGAGGTGAGCTGGCGTTGGCAGAGCTGGGATTTGAACCCAGGCTTCTTGGCCCCAGGGCCAAACGCTTAAACCCCACTCTCTTTTCTCTCAGTGCCCTGAAGGTGGACCTGCCAGTTGGGCCTTGGGGTTAATTCCAAGTAGCAAGGAAAGGGGGGTTGTCTCATTCTGGGACCTGACGTGATGGGAACACGTCCCACCCTGAGCCTTTAGGTGAGAAAGGGAGAGGCTGGATTTCTTGACATTTGTCTATCATCCTATAGAGGAACAATCTGATTTCTACTTGGGATGGAGTAAAATCAGATTGTGCTCATTGTATAGCCTGGGTGCCCCAGGAGCCCCAGTGAGTCTGTTAAAACCCAGGTCACATTCTGTCCCTCATCTGTTTCATCTCTTTTAGACCTTACCACGGCCTTCACTGCCCTGCACAGTCTGGCTTCTGACCTCTCTGGCCCCACCTTTTAATACCCTTCCCCTCATTTCGCTCCATCCTTCTGGCCTCCCTGCTCCCACCGCAGGGCCTTTGCACATAACACACCCTCTTCCTGCAGCACTCTTCCCTCCAGAGATGCATGCCTTATCCTTGACTTTCTCAGGTCTCTGCTCAAATGTCCCTTTTGTGGGGATGCCTCCAAGGACCAGCCTGGGCCAAGAAATCCTCTCTTCTGTCTGCTTTATTTTCTTCATTGCAGTTATTACCATGTGGCATTCTGTACGTTTACTTGCTTCTTGTCTGCTTCTCTCTTGCAGCCACCCCACTGGAATGTGTGCCCCATGAGGGACTTGGGTTTGTTCACTGCTGGATCCCCAAATCATTACTGGATGAATGAAAGAATAAATGAATGAAATAGTCGCTCTCCACCTCACATCTAGAGTACACTGAACCCTCTCAGCAGCTACCCAGGCTGCTTGTGTTGACACTTTTTCCGTGGATGCCAACAATAAATGGTCTACAGTAGGCTCACAACAAAAGCCCATTGTGGGCTTGTATATTCAGATCACCAGAAACGGCCACTGGGATCCCATTTCTTTAACTTCTCTCCGAAACGCGTCCCTAGAACTATGGCTTAATATCCTGGCTATGCCTTTTACCAAAGCTCAAAGCAAAAAAAAAGGAATACTTCTGCATGTTTTGTTGTTTTATTAAACCACTATAGGTTTAAAATTCATCAGCTTTCCCACATTTCCTCTCTGGCATACCTACTGTGTAATTGCCATTTTTAATGGTAACGTATTTTAACTGTACCATATCGATCTAATGGAAGACACTTGTAGCAGTATTTGCTTTTTTGATGAATAGAGGGGTACGGTGACATCAGAAGATTAAATTCTACCTCTTAATGGAAAATTAACTCTGAAACCAGACATTCTAGGATTTCTGTTTCCTGAAACAATGGCTCCTGCTTTGTGGGAGACAGATCCCTGGGGGATGCTGAAAGTTCTGTCCTAGTTCAAGGAGCCTTGGGCTCAACATGGGCACCAAGTATTGCTTGCATACTAACTAAATGTCTTATGAAAAACTGCTCAGCTGTTGTCTAAACACAGCCATATGGGGCTTTGGGATCAACAAGCTATGACTTCGTGTAATTGCACAGCAGCCTTTTGTTTATTTCGTGCTTTCGATCAGTCTGCACTGAACACGGGCTGCTACCACACAGAAGGCTCCGAATGGCTGATCTCACAGAGATCCTTGCACCCGTGAGGTGAGAACAGCGGCTCTGTAACTGGCAATCCTTTGGCAAACCAGTATCTTCAAAGTGAGAGTCCTACCTTGACCATCAGAAATTATGGAGACTGTGAGCACAGGCTCCAGGGAAAGCCAGTGGAGGCTTAAAAGTGTTAACAGCAAACAACTACCTGGGAGTTGTCTCTGTTCAAGTTTCTTGTCTGACATTCAACACGCTTCACTTCTGGGAATCCGGCAGTGGTACACCAACAAGACAGCTGTCTGCGTTCAGAATGGTTAATGCTGGAATGAACCCAAGGCCGTGGGCCACTGCCGCTGGCTCCTAAGGAAGCTCAGAGACCAGCGGTTGTGGGAAAACCACCTCCCGAGGCACAGCAGCCCGCTCGCAGGAACCTGCTTATCTGTCCTCCCTCTCCTTCTGTGGCGGCATCTGAATAAAGCCCTTAGGAGGTGGGCAGTGACGTGTGCACGCAGGGTCTTAGCTCCGGAAGCCTCCAGATTACAGACAGAGGCAGCCCAGGCACCGTTCTGCAGGAGGCGGGAAAACATGTGCAAGTGATAGCGCATCGTTTGGGCCATACCTCTACAAGCATGGCAAGATTGAATCGATCTGAAATAAGTGCCCAGCGATCCACATTTTATATCAATTCATTTCAGGGCATTGCTAAACTCACCGTAACCTTCCGATATCCAAGGCCTATAAACAACAAGACCTGTGCGTGAAGCTGTGCGAGCGTGTGTGCACGCACGTGTGTCACCACGTGTGCCCTGCTGGGACTCTGCCATTCGCTTAGGTGCTTTGAGCCTTATGCAACCTCAGTGGGGAGAACCCACCTGGAGGATTCCTGGATGGCTGTTTAGCCCAGTGGCTTCCCATGAGGGCAGGAGAGAGGCAGAGCAGACAGGTGGATCCAAGTAGGGACCCATTTCTTCTCCTTCCTTCCATGAAATCATTCCACTTGCCCCTATTTATCAAATGTATTTGTTTTACTACTCATTTATTTCCTTTTGCACAAAAGTTCCACTGCTAAAAAAAGACATTTGGAATCTTCTCTTTAGGCTAAATTTTTAATAATCCCTAAATGGCTCTATCAGTGTCAAAAAAATGCATTGACTTTGTGAGCAATTAAAAGACCAAGTAAGTATACCTTGTTAGTTCTAATCCTGCACATTGTGCGGCAGTCTAGCTTTTTAAGCAATGAGAGCAATAGCACGAGCTCTGCAGCGTTGTGGAGAAATGGGATGGAACTGGTGAGGAAAAGCAGCACAGACAGCAGAACCAGGAACCTGGACATCAGCCCCCCACTATTGACCTGTTGCCCTGTGCCTGAGTGACCGTGTGCAAGTCCTTTTACCTCTACGAGTCCCCCTCTGCCATCGGGGCATGAGAATAATTCCATCAACCCTCCCAGCACCAAAGGAGCCTTGAGAGGATGGGCCTGACAGAGCGGTCGGCAAGCTGCTCGCCGCCAGCGACCTAAGCACCGCCACGATACTCTCCCATCATAGTCTGTAAAAGGCGGGAGCTCCCGTGGGCTCCGGATGCCTCTGCCTCATGGGACTTTCTCCCCTGTAGGTTTTCTCTCCTCTGCCCCCCAGGGCTCTAACTGCCCCCGACATTCTGATAACTCCCCAAACGGTTCCTCGATTCCAGGACTCTGCCTCCATCCAACTGCCTGCTCTGTGTCCCACAGCATTATGGTCTCAAACTGAACAAACGGAATGATTTCCCACCCCCACCCCACTGCAAATACCTACGAAGTTCCTACAGCTGGAAACCAAGGGGCCACGGGAAGCGCCTCCCATTCTGCCTGGCCCAAAGCCTCGGCCTCCTGACCCTGCTGCAAGCCCCGGCTACTCCGGCCATTCCCATGCCGCCTTGACTCCACTCTGCCTCCTCCTTGCCTTTACCTAGTTGGTCATCCACCTGAACTCATTTCTTCCAACTCATTGCTTTCCTACCATGAACGTTAATTTTACATGTCAAATGGACCTGGTTATGGCGTCCAGTTGCTTGGTCAAACGCTGGCTGACAGGTTGATGTGCAGGAATTTCATAGATGGAATTAGCATCTGCATCAGTTGCCTTTATGTACAGGAGATGACCGTTGAGAAGTGGGTGGGCCTCACCCAATCGGTTGGACGTTTTAAAAGCAAAGACGTGAGGGTTCCATAAAGAAGAGAAATTCTGCCACAAAACTACAGCATAAGCTCTCATTGGAGTGTCCAGCCCACCAGCCCACCCTACGAATTTCAGACTCACAGCCATAACGGCACTCTTATTGGAATTTGTATCCTGACCGGTACACCTACCGACAAAGGTTCTCCTACAACACCAGACTGTTAGTCTCTTTCTTCTGCCTGAAATCCTTCCTTGGCTCCCCACCACCTACAGTTACAACTCCTCAGTGGGCTCCAGGCTTCTGCGCACCCTCCAGGTCCATCTCCCAAAGCCCACCCTTCTCCCAAGTCTTCTGCAATAGGGCACCCCTACTGGCCAGACCACAAAGACTCCCGGGAGCTGCTGCTCCCTCTACGGAAATCCCTGCCTTCCTGTCCTTACCACGGCCGCCCAAAAAGGAATCCTATTTGTTTTTCAAAACCCAGTGCAAGCCTTCCCTGATTTCCACAGAGAGAGTCTCCTTTATCTGAGCTCTCTCTGTCTGCAACATAGGGTAGGTGGTAACTATGGCATTCTTCTCTCTCTGGTGGTAAATTGTGGGTCCGTTTCTCCTTTCCCAATCTCTAGCACCATGCTACAATGCAGCACATGCCCAACAAACATCTGTGGGGTGAACGAATGTGTGAAACCATCCACAGGCTATTAGAGTAGACGTCCTTCAGCTGAAAATGTGTGCAGAAAACACTTGGCAGTCATCAGAACCACGTTTGGAAAGACGTGTTTATTACAATCCTGTTTACAGATAAAACTTTCCTCTTATAAATGTTTCAATATCTCAAACCAACTCCATTTTGGAGGAGTTCCCTTTTTAGTGACAAATGAATATGATAATATTGTGATTATCACAAGAGGAACTTAAAATTGGGTCTAAAACTGAATTAAATTTTACCAGCTAAAGATGATTTCCTAAGAAAGTCAAAAAGAAATCGTTTTGCTGCATTGTAAGGAAAGGAGGAGAATAAAGGCCATTTGTCATGTAGAGAGAAAGCAAACTTCTACTTGGAATGTCGAGTCCTGTTTTCCCTTGTTCCTTTTAATTATAAATTATGAATAAATGGAGGAAAGCTCAGAATAGCAAAATAATTTAGAATACATGATGGCAGACGGACCCCAGAGAGGTCCAAAAGTCAGCTCCCAAGAAGGGTCAAAACGAGCCGACCCTCGGCGCTTATTCCCATTTTCCCCACACATCAGCCAGAGTTTTGCTGCGCCCGCCCTGCTAGGCTGCTACCATGGCTCTTTCCAGAAGGCCACGGGGCTCCGCCATCAGGAGTTTCCACATAATTAGCTCCTCTTCTCATGTTTGCTAATTAGAACTATTTAATGCAGTGCCATGTGCAATTAAACATTTAATCATTATTTGGAGTTGATGGTGATTTTTATAAGTTTGCCAAGGTTACTGAAACCTAATGAACTTGAGTTCAAGCCAAACCCTAGGCAATTGCTCATTTACAGTTTTGATGGGTTCAGTATATGGTAAATTTGTTTTCTCTCCAACTACACTAGTTTGCCAAAATAGTTCTGGTCATAATTATTTAGCAATGCATGCTGTCATGTAATGCGACTTGGAGACCTTGCCTTTTCTGTAGACATATAAGGCTTTACAACTGTATTTTACCTTCCATGTGAGCTTGTTTAACCCCTTACATGATCTTTTCTCATTGTTTCTTTACAATTTTCATTTTTTTCATTTTATCCATCATAAAACTATCTACTATATGAAGGTACTTTTTTGCACTAAATACTGAAGTTTCTGTCACTGGCTACATGTGAAGATGGAAATGTGGTGTCTGGTGACTCATTTAGCTTAATAGAATCAATAATTTACCATAAAACTCTAAGTACCCATCCAGTCCAGAAAAAAATGAAACACAGTTTGTATTCCTTAGCTGTTTTTCCATAAAACATGCTTTGGATCTGTTTTATTGCATGGATCATTCTGCTTCCAAATCCAATTCACTAAATGATTTCCCAGCATGGCACGTATCAGAAGCTTTGTCCTGTACCACATCCTAGAATGTTAAATAAGTCACGGTGTTCTTCTGTTTAGATTTCCCGTATTATTTATTTTAGACAGTCTACGCAGCAGTGAATGTTAACAGCTGCCTGTCTCGGGGGCGAGCTTGCTCTGTGCCAGCCTCTTACGAGGAAGGCACTGTTGTTCCCATTTTACAGATGAGGAAACTGAGGGTCCAAGAGTTTAAATAACTTGTCACCCAGCTAGTCAGCAACAAAGCCAGGATGTGGACTCCCATGGGTCTGAATGCAAAACCCAAGCAGTCACAGCGCTGTGTGTATATATCTAATTTGCTCTTTCAACCCCACAGAACTGACTTTGTAGACTCTTAGGAAGCAAAGTCTTCTGGAGTGATCTCTTTGCATCTCCCGTTGGTCCTGTCAAAGGTTTCCTGGAGTTGCAAAGCCAACTCTCGCAGACTCCAGGGGCACCAGCCCGGGAGGGCTCGCCGGAGGCCAAGCGCCCTCTCCGCCTTCCTGGAGACCCCTTGCTCCTTCCTCTCTGCGGGACTCTTGAGGAATCTGAGGGTGGGGTTCTGAGCAGGAAGTCAGAGCATCATCTCCCAAGCCCAGGAATGTCAGGCTCATCCACCCGACGGCCTTCTGGCTCCCTAAGGGCAAACTTTGATTCAATTCCGAGTTCCAGAGTGACTCCCTTGATCATTTATTAATTGAAAAGACAAAAAATAAACAAGAAAGCAGATCTTCAAGGAGTAATAACTCCCTTCAAGGAATGCTTTGTAGTGTTGGGAGTACCTCATGTTATTTATAATCCCAGTTTTAATCATATCTTTAAAAATCACTTATTGTGCACATACCTCTTACTCAATGTCATGCCAGGGACTTTCACATACACAATTTCACTTGATTATCAATGACCAACAGTGGAGATTCCACCCGTCAATGACCATGAAACTGGCTGACTCAACAACTACACAGCAAAGGCTTTGCATTTTACAGCCAAATTCCAGAAGCCAGGATGTTTGAACAGGTGAAGAAGTATGCGTGCCAGTTTCCAGAGCTATTCCTCTTATTAATCCATCCAAAGAACACAAAATAGTATGAAAACTAAGGCTGCATTTTTGTATGTTTGTAGTTACATATTTCCCTCTCTCTCCCTATTTCTGGGGGGGAAAAGAACTGTCTAGAACATATTGATGAACATAGGAAAAAAACAGAAAAATATATGACAAGTCAAGGGGCTTTTTTATCAATTTTACTGAAACGTCTTCATAAAGCTTACACTCCATGTAAAGTGTACAGTCGACGGAATTTGGTGTAATTCAAGAGACTTTAGAAGAGCCTGCAAGTTGGAATTTTATCCTCCTGCCTCTGACAGTGACGAGATTCGATTCTCTTGTGATTTAAATGGCAATGTCTGGGCACTTGAATTCCCTGAAAGCAAACCATCCTGTGGCTTGAACGAATGATAGTATCTTCTTTACTTTTTCTTCAAAGATTTATTTATGTCTCCCCACCACCACCACCACCCCCGTTGTTTTGTGCTTGCTGTCTGCTCTCTGTGTGTTCTTCTGTGTCTGCTTGTCTTCTCTTTAGGCGGCGCCAGAAACTGATCCCGGGATCTTCTGGAGTTGGAGAGAGGCACTCAATCTCTCGCACCACCTCAGCTCCTTGGTCTGTGGGTCTCTTATTGTCTCTCCTCTGTGTCTCTTTTTGTTGCATCATCTTGCTGCACCAGCTCTCCATGCGGACCAGCACTCCATATGGGCCAGGACTCCGCATGAGCCAGCTCTCCGTTCCGGCCACCTTGCTGTACAGGCCAGCTTGCCTTTCACCAGGAGGCCCCGGGAATTGAACCCTGGACCTCCTATATGGTAGGGAGGAGCCCAATTGCTTGAGCCACATCTGTTTCCTAGATAGTATCTTCTTGAGGTAATAGATCAGAGCAGAAAAAAGGTCTTCTCAGATGACTGATGTTTCAATATTATGTTTTCACAAAAAAAGACTGGCCTGTTGCAGTTTCTTACCCCTCAAGTGAATCCTGCGGATCATTCCAGCAGTCACTAAGGGCTCACGTCCCAGGTACTCCTGGGTCAACAGGTCTTTGTATTTGTGACCCCAGAGGGAAGGAGGCGAAACGTAAAGGTCACATTTCAGAAGAAGAAAACAGTGACTTCCACTTCCTTCATAGGAACCTCGTTAGTCCCCTCCCTCGCTCCCGGTCTGCCCTTCCTTCCCCCTTCTTTATCGGTTCCAAGGGGTGTGTACGTGTGTGTGCTTACTCCACCCACGTGTGGAAAGAAAGAGCCGTCTTTTAAAGAGGGCCCGAGCCCTCCCGTGCACACACGAAGTCCCTGGAACACGCACCTCTGCCCCACGACCTCGCGCTCCGCTCCCTCACACGCCTCTCCTGCAGGCGTCAGGCCTCATGTGCCCCAGAATCCCTAGGACAGGTTCTAGCCCTCCGAGGGTCCCTGCTCACCTGGCTCCAGGTGTGCGGAAGCATCCCCTATGCTCCCATTCAAGCGTGGGGGTTCGCCACCTGTCAGCAGCACTCCCCAGGAGCGCCCGGCCCACCCTGCTCTGGCCCCCTGCCCACCCTCACTTTGCACAGATTTGAGGATAAGACAATGTGGGGAAAATCCACTCTATTGTCCCTTTCCACGTCTCACTTCAGCGGTCTCTCCCCCTCACTTAAGGAACTTGATTCTTGGCATGAAGTGCTGTTCTTTACCAAAATCCTGAGGCAGAGAAGCCCGTTATTAACATCCTGGGATAGTCCTGGGCATCTGTTAAGTGATAAGGCAGACTACAAAAGGTGAGTCATAGGAAGACGCTTTTTATTTTATAAAGGTAAATATTTATAGAAAAAACCTAACGGAATAGGTGTTAAAATGCTGTGGGTAGTGGAGTTATAAGTGATTCCCATTTTCCTCCTTCTTCTCTGCCTGCAATGATCACTTTTTGCAATGGACATGCCTTTCCTTTATATGCACAGAAAACACTGTAAATGATATTTTTCAGAATTTGAAGATAAAACGCAGAAAAGACGGCAATGTCTTTGTAGCCAGGCTGCTCAAATTTGAGTAATTTACCATTAAAGGAAAATAATTCTCATGGATTCCTATGGTTGACAAATTCTTTTACTGCAATGTTACTTAAACATGTACAAGCATAAAACTAAGTTATAAAGACCTTATTCATTAGTGATATATGTTTACAAAGGAAATACAAAACAAGGCCTTAAAATCTAATGAAATTCAAATCACCAGATGTGACCGATTGCATTATTTTGATAAAATTAAACTGCTGGTTCTGAGTTCAGCAGTAGAAAAATGTACTGATGGCTTTCTGTTGATTTGTCATTGACTAGATATGTTTTATTGTTTAGCTTGATGGACCATCACTTAGTGTACCAATATTATCGTTGTTATAATTTACTCCCCCCCTTTTTTCACGTAGTCTCCGAGGTATTTTTAACTGCCAATCCATTATATTGACAGGCCTATCATTGTAAAAGTGTATTCTGACATGCAATGATGAAAAATAAAAATATGCCATTTGATGAACACTCACTCCTGGCCCATCTCCTGCTACATTTGCTGCTAAGCGACTGTTATAATTGGTTATGTGTGCAGGCAAGACCTGCCAGGCAGTCCCCGTGAGGGGAGGTGCGGAGCCCCCAGTGCTGCTCATGTGTTCTTGTCGGAAGTTCATCGCCCCTGTGACCTCACCAACCACCCCTTTCTGTCTAGCCTCAGCAAACCTCCGTTATTGAAATAAAACATGACTTCATTGGGCATTGATATGTGCAGAGGTCTCGCTTTAATATTTAAAGCATGCTTCTGCTCTCAGTAACCTAAGACAACTAAAATAGAATATCAATTTGCAGTAGTAGGCCTTTTTAATGTGTCAAATCAAAGTCTTCATTCATTCAATAGCTTAAGAAACCTATGTCTTGGACTGTGAAAATGTCTTACAAATGTCTTACAAATGATCATGGCTAAGGAGAAGTTTTGCGTTTATAGCAGATTTAAAAATCCAACTTTGAAACCACGGCAGGCAAGGAAGGATGCAGTTTTGAGATTAGACTTAATTTATGAGCCCACAGGACCCAATGCACTGGATGGGGTGGTTAACATGAAGGTAGGACTCAAAACAAAATGGCAAAAGTGGTTTTTCTAGATAATCCAAATAGGTCCACATTATGTTTTAGTAGTTGTTTGTTTGTTTGTTTGTTTTTATCATCAAGATGGAAAAATACTCACAGAGAACTTGTAGACAGTTGCAAAAGTTTCCAAAAATATAATTTCTAAAATTCTGGATTTCTTATATACCCACAATAACCTACTAAAAAACATAAATGACTCATTATCTTTGGGGAAAAAAAAGGCAAACATATATTGCTCTACTAAAAACTGTGTTTATCACACATCTAGAAGGCAAAAATAACTGAGTTATCTAAACGGTAGGCAGCCAAAACCCTGAACTGTCCAAACCACTTGGGGTACGTTCAGGTAAGGTACTGGTTAGGGAAGAGACACTCAAGCTCTTTTCCCCACTCCCAATGACCTGGCTGCTCTCGCCGTCATCCCCCCACCATCAAAATGTGTGCCATTTCTTGAAACCTTCAGGAAAAACTTGTGAAACTCTTTGAAGTGGACTAAAAAGATTACTGGGGGGGTCTTAGTTTGCCAGGGCTGCTATAACAAATACCACCTACTGGTTGGCCTAAACAACAGGAGAATGTTGTCTCACGGTTCAGAACCTAGACGTCCAAACTCAAGGTGTCACCAGGCCATGGTTTTTCTGAAGGCTGTAGCACGGCTTGCCAGCCATCCGTAACTCAGTCTCTCCTCCATCACATGGCCAGCTCTCTCTCTCTGTCTGCCTCCTTCTGTGTCCAAATTTCCCCTGCTCATAAGAACTCAGTCCTACTGGATGAAGGCTGACCTTGATTCAGTTCAGTCTGAGCTTACCTGATAGGGTCTTCAAGTATTCAATTTACAAATGTGCTCCTGTCCACAAGACCGCTGGTTAGGGCTTGAGCATGTCTTTGTGGGGGCATGATTCAACCCATAACTAATCCACTCTTCCAGTTCTTCTCTGCCTTCCATTGTCTTTGCACTATTTTACAGCTCTCTAAATTGTAGAAAATTGAAAATAATGCAAATTTTCATCCATTGACAAGCAAATGAGTTGAGTCTAGTGGAGGTACAATTGACTGTGGATATTGTGGATATTGACCAGTTTTAAATCTATTTGTAATTTCATTTCTGTTCCTAATTACCTATATACATGTGTATTTTTTTTAATTCTCTTTTGAGCCAGTTGTAACATTTGACTGGTCCCCCACTAAGTAAAAAGTTAAATAAATCCTTTAATACATGTTCATTTTTTTATTTGTATGAGAATCATGATTTTACCTTTGTTAAAAATTATTCTTTAATGATACCAATAAATATTTCTTAAGCACCTACTTACTTTACAAGAAATAATTTCCGATCTCTTGAATTATCAAATTTCACATTGAAAGTACAAAGAAGCATACTTGTACTGTCTTGACACAAAGGTTGTCTCTGCTTTTAAGTCATTGAAGAATACATTATAATTGTAAAAACATGAGTTTACCAGGGTTTTGCTACTTTGGGGGGAAAAATAGCATAAGAACGATCCACTCATTCCTCATTCTACAAGTAATTTTGAGCAATAAGACACATGACTGGCAGGCTGTGGGGGGAAAGGGTTTAAACATGCCTAAGACAAGGTCACTGGCCCTTAAAACATTTACTAATCCAGACATGAGGAAACCCTTCCCGTTGCCTGCCTCTCCCCCGAACTACACAGCAGAAACAGCCCTTTCCCACTCCAGGGGAAGAAATTTCCTTTGATCCCCTCCCCCCCCCCCCCCCCCCCCCCCCATCTCAAGGCAGCAAAGGAAGCAAGAAAGAGAGCTGAGAGCCGCTTTGTGCTTGGGACTGGTGTGCAAATGGGACCTCTCAAAGCAGACTCTTCCCCCGGAAAGTCTAAGGTTTCCCTGTGGGACAGAAGAATAAGCCTTCGTATTGTCAGGCAGATAAAGCAGCTGTTTTTGTTTCTGCTCAAGAGGTATGTCCCCTCCCTTTCCATCAGAAGACTACCAACATTGCCAGAAGTAGGTTAGATAAAATTTTCAAAAGATGGAGAGTCAGATCAAAGAGAACGCTTTCCAGTTAGGGTGAAACTTACGTAACACGCGGCAGTGTTCCCAAACTTCGTGATGTTTGCCATGTCCATGCCCCTCCTGTATGATTAATTACTTACTTGTTTATCTTTAAATTGACTCATTTAAAAATGTAAACAGTTTATTCCCCACCCTAGGCAATAATATGCATGAAACAACTAGTTTAATGCTCCACTTACATTCCTTCTCTAATTCTAATTCACTTTAAAATAAATATGTAACTACTAAGATAAAATATATTCAGCCATCTGCCATGTAAAATCTTTTCAATTATCACTTCTGGAATGCTGCCACACTTGAAGAAAGACCGATTTGCTGTGGCCTTACTTGTGCTGAGTTCTGCAATCAGCAATGGTAGCCTGAGAGCCAACAAGAAGGTATAGCTGGTCATAGCAGAGGAGGATGCCGAAGGCAGGTACGTGGTGGACGAGCATGGAGAACTCTGCAGCCATGCAGACATGGCTGGTGACAGCCCACTACTGGACACAAAACCTATCTTCTTCAAGCCTCAGTTTCCTTATATACACAAATGGAATAACATCTCTAACTCACCGTTCTCTTGGGAGAGTTGACATGGATGTTTGTTCATTCATGGGCACTTATTGAGCACCTCTGATGGATTCCAATTCCAAGCAAGAAGTCCATCCATGCTATATGCATGTAGCATAAATCGTCTTTAAGTTACTTCCTTGTAGTAAATCTCTCTATATACATGTTCATCAATAGCATCATATAGTTACTTTCTATCAATGTCCTTAGTTCTAATTTTCTAAGCAAAGAACTGCAGAACAGCCAAGCAGTGTGTGGACCTACTCACAATTAGGTCACTGTTGTTAATTTTAACGCTTACCAGTTCCTGCCTGCATGGAGTTCCAAGGCACTAGAGGAAAGAGACATGAATCTAGTAATTTCACCAGTACATGTAAAATTATAATCTGGGGAAAGTCCAAGGAGTGACAAGGGCATTTGAGCATATTACACAAATGCCTCTCCTGGGGTAAGAAGTAAATGAATCATGTATATAAAGCACTTTGGAACAGCACATGGTCCACATTAAGCTGGTGCTGATGATGAAACCAAAACAAGAGAGGGGACACAGGAGGAATTCTCAATGTCCGATTCAGGCCAGGCCAGAGGTGTCCCCAGTGGTGCCAGAAAGAACTCCATGCAGGCTATACATGTGGGTGAATAGTTATCTTTATTTCTAAGATAATTGTTCATTAATTCACTCCATTGGCATGGTCATCTCTAGGACAATTGAATTTCTTTTAATTAATGTCTTTATTTATACCTTTCCAATGAAAGAACCCCTCTGTGATACAGTCCATAGAAGAATAGCTGGGCAGTGTGGCCTCTGTCGACAGTCCAGTACTGTGCCAGCAATGCACAGCAAGGGCTGGTCCCAATGGAGTGTTCAGGTCACACAGCAACGATGGCACATTCTTATCAAAAGCTCAAAGCGCACCGTCAACTGCTCGACGGAACGCCATGGAAGTTGTTGGAGATATTCCAAAAGGCTGTACATTTAATGCTCTTATCTCTGTTTATCTCACTGAGGTTGTTGGGAATTCATTCTGATAACACAATAGTGATCTAAAATATTTATTTTTACTATTTTTACCAAGACATATCATTTATTCAATTTGACTTCAAAACATCACCTGGATCCTTCCACTTTGCTGCTGTAACTACATTGATGTAAACATTTGGTTTATTATTGAATGACCTAATTACTTTGAAGTTGATAATTTTTTAAAATTTCCCTTTCTTTTACAAAGGTACAGGAAATGCAGTGCTTGCCAAAAATCACTGAATATATATCCAAAGGGGATTAATAATTTTTAATGACTTTAGATGCCATTGCTGCTGAGTCCACATTCTTCAGTATTAGCAGGAAAGCCAAGAAAGGAAACCACAGAGGAATCTTTGATGTCAAAGAAAAGCCAATTGCATGGCAGGGAAGGAGATAATGTGTGTCACTTCCTTAGGAAAAATAAGAGTAACATAAAACAGGACATGGAGGGCAGTAAGGAAGCTGGGCCTGAGTGTGCCAGAATTTGGAGTTTACTTTATAATAATATCAGAAAATCTCCAATATTAGGCAATATACAATTGCACACTTTTTCCTAGGATATGTTTAGTTCCTTTACAAGAAGATGAAAGTAAACCGACTATTACAGGAAAAATTTAAAAACTCATAACTAACAACCTGCTTCTTAAATGGAATCATCAAAGCAAGATTTTAGGCTTAATACATTTTCCCCAAGAAATGTGACAATATGATGCTTGGGCAGTTTTCCTAGAATTTTCTTCCATCATCATTATTTGAATGCTGTCCTTAAGAAGCCTACCAACGGAACTTGCAAATCTGTATAACTTATATAAAGGAAACTTGAATAATGGAACTTGAAAACTCCAGGAAGATCTAGTCTATCTTAGTAAGCTCTGTCATGTTCTCATGCATTCATTAATTCAATTATTGAGTGAACATTTGAGAAAATAGGCCAATCTCACCAGAAACAAGGTTCCATCATTCACCTATCCTCTCATGCAAACTTCCCAGAGCTGCTTCTCTGTCTGCACCATCCCACATCACATCTCCTGCTTCTTGTTGATGCAGACATGTTTGATTACCTGGCATCCTAGCAAAAGCCTACAAGAAGGGAGACTCTAACCATAGTGAGAAACGCCAACTGCTGCCTGGTAGGAGAAAAAACTTTTTAGAAGTACAGAGGAACCCGTTCAAAAGCTCTGTGGGCCAACCAAAGCTCTGTGGGCCAGCAGGCTTCAGGGCATAACGTTAGACTACTGAGCAATGATGGACGTGCATAAGGACTAGTCTGAGTCATAAAACAGGGTTATTTCCTCTATGTTCTATTTAGTCTGTTACATTTCTAAGTTTCATACATGGTAACACAAAGTTTTGTTCATAAAAATTAGATTCAGTGATTTGGTAATTTTTCTTATGTAAAAATAATGTGGACTCAAGGAGGTCAGGTAATTGAGTCGTTATTGAAGGTTACCCCAAGAAGTTAGTGACTGGGAGTTCTGCCCATCCCTAAATAGTGGCATTGACTGATTAAAATGACAAATAGCACCTAATCAGGCAGAGAGGTGATGAGACTTCTTTGGAACACGTGGAGTAGACTTTCCACGCCCCCAGAAAGGCCCTGTGAGAATTTGAGATTGTTTACGAATTCCAAAAAGAAAAATATTATGTTTGTAAACTAATCTGTTCTTCTGAGTGTGATACCCTTTTGATCATATTGGATTCAGTTGAGGGGCCCTTGATTAAATTACCTGTTAAGATTAGGACTTTGATTCAGCCAGTCAGTAGGGTGTGACTCAGGTTGCATCCCTGCCTCCTTGGTGGGTCGGTATAAATGGACACTCACTCAAGAAGACACACGGGAAGAGAGAGAGCTCTGTCATGTTCGATCCTGAGGCCCCGGGGAGAGATGAGCCATTTGCCTAATAGTTTGCAGCTGAGAGAGAGGAAGCCCTGCGAGACAAGCCCTCTGCCAGCCTCCAGCTGAGATGGGGAAGAAGCTGGGCCCACAGAGCCTTCCGAGAAAGAGGAAGCCCAGGAAGGAGAGACCAGGCAGAGGCCAGCGAGCATCTTGCTTCAACACGTGGCAACTGACTTTGGTGAGAAAGCAATCTTGAGTTGGAATTTTGGGGCCTTATAATTGTAAGCTTTTACCCCAAAGAAATACCCTTTATAAAAGCCAACAGATTTCTGGTACTTTGCATTAGCACCCTTTTGGCAGACTAATACAAGCCCTCTAAGGGTGGCATTTCAAGCAGAACCTTGGAGGAGCTATTTGGGAGGATGGAGATTTATTAGGAGTTCCACAAAAACAGCAGGTAATAGGCAAAGGGTAGTTCCCTAAAGAAAAATAGGGAGACTGTTAGCAAAAGAAGAAGGAAAGCAATCGAAGAGCAGATGTCCACCACAGATATAATAAAAGATGATTTTTCTAGAACTGTGTCTTCCTTCCCAAAATATCCCACCGTGAGTGCCACCCTTAAGCCCAGTGACTTTCAAAGCAAGGAGGAGGGCGTCTCTGCTTTGCAAAGGCCGGGGCCAAAGGGAGGATGCATCCATTTCCCAACAATGCCAACAGAAAATCCCAGTGTAGGAGAGATGGAGCACAAGGAGAGGGCATACGTAGCACTGGATTTATAGAGAACATCTTGTAGGCACTCATGCTTCAACAACCATCCCGATTCATCCACCCGTAGGGAGAAGAAAGGCCACAGCTCAGGCGACATGAAATAGAAAAGCACTCCGCAAGCAGCCGCCCCCGCGTCCGTGGCTCACTCAAGTTCTCGCACTTACTGAATAGTCCTCACAGCTCGGTCGAAAGCTCTGACTTACTTTCCAAGAGATAAAAGCCATCAAAAGCCGAGGACTTAAAACATATTTGAAGAGGCACCTTTACCATGTGGCCTTGGGGGTGTTTTGAAACCCTCGGTCTGCTCACTCATTTCAGAGAGGAAGGTCTGAGCATAGACACTGAATATTCCTTGTTAAGTGGAGTCAGTACGGAGGATGAGAAGGAGGTGCCCCCCTCGCCCAAGAATTTGGAAAGAAAGGAAATACCCTCTGAGGCTTAAGCAAAGAGACTGTCTTTAAATCAGGACTGAGGCCTCGTGGGAACGCCCATGGCTTCATTCCATGTGAGTTGATTGTAATCTCAGTGATGCGGCACTGGAATTTGACTGCAATTATGAAGGCTGTCATGGAATCCCAAAGAAACTTTGTGATCACAGACAGGGTGTGGTCTGCACAAAGTTCAGACAACGGAGAGACAGACAGACCCCGTAATGTTTACCCAGCACTCTCCAAGAGTAAGAGGCATTGAATAAGGCAGACATGAATATTCTGGCTACTAAAAAGATGTTCTCTAGTATGAAGTAAGGAGGGCTTTTCATATCTCATCATGTCTGCCTTGATTTTCCCTGAATCTGCATTCACCACCCCATTTTGTCATCTTATTGGCTTCTCAAGTTCACTAATCCTGAGAAGAGGGTATTAGCTAGCAGTCTCTAAAATGAGATATTACTAAGGAAAAATTAACATATTGCCTTTCTGGTTTATTCCATCTGCAATTTTCATCAATTTCCTATATACCAAACACACTGCTATGGCTTGATGAGACCCAAATTTGAATCAACTTCAACCATAGCCTTAAAGACCTAATATTATAGAGACATTCATAAAATACTGTGGCTCTGCAGACTTAGAGCTAGAGGGGCAGAAAGAAGAGCCACTAAGTTGGCCAGTAGGTTAGTCGGTGGTCTGGGCTGGGGTTGGCTTGCTGGAGGAGGTTTTGTCTGGGCTGAATCTTCAATTCACCCATCTTTTAATAGGTAAAAGAAGAAAAAAGAGGAAGAAGGCAGGAGAAAAGGCATAGAGGCGTGATGTAGCAAAGTATGTTTGAGAAATCTCAAGAATTTTGGTGTTCCTGAAGCATAGAGTTTGAGGTCATGGGTGATGAAAAAAATAAGGATAGAAAATGACACAGGAGCCAGAGGTTTGCATACATGAGTTTCTCAAAGAAAGGCTGAATGGACCCCATGGCAATGAGGGATCTAGCACAGTAAGCCGGGGAAGAGAAAACAATGTGTGGCCATTAGAAGCAAAATGTAAACTTTATTGAAAGACTTAAAAGAATCCCTGAATAAAAGGATAGATCTACCTCTTGATGGAACGGAAGTTTCAGTATGGCAAAAAATGTTGTTTCTCTCAAACTCAATCCAAATGCAATTCTTAAAAAAGTCCTAATGGACATTTCATTGTGGAATGTGAGAAAATTATTCTAAAACTCAGTTTTGATAAATAACTAGGAGAGACAGTCTTGTCCATTAGATGTCAAATTTTATTATAAACCTATTTTTTAAAAAGCAATATCAGCACAGAAATAGACAAACATACCAATGTAACAGAATAGAACACCCAAAAACAGGACAATTAGAAAATAAATAAATTTGACAATACCAATGCTGGTGAGTAGTTCTCCCAGCACTTTGGAGTGCACTTTGGCAATACAAAGAAAATTGAAGATGTACTTACCCAATGACCCAACAATTCTTACTTTGACTGTATGTCCTAAGAAACTCTCATCTGGACAAAAGAAAACATGTGCATGATCTTCATTGTTGCATTGTTCAAAAAACAAGGAAGGGGAAACCACCTAAATGCCCCTCAATAGAAAAATGAATATGCATATTGTGAAACATTTTTTTAATAGAATAGCTTTTGTGGTCTGAAAAAGTCAGCTTGGCTTCATTTTTGAAAGGTATTTTTGCTGGGTAAGAATTCAAGGTTAGCAATTTTTGTTTGTTTGTTTCAGTACTTCAAATATAGTGCTTCAATGTCATCTCATTTGCATTGCTCCTTATGAACAATCTGCTGTCACCCTATCTTTACTCCTCTTTATTTTATTTGGCTGTTCCTCTTGTCTTTTATTGTCTGGCTGTTTTTAAGATTTTCTCTTTATCATCACTTTGAGCAATTTTATTATTATGTACTTTGGTGTAGTTTTCTTCATGTTTCTTGTGCATGGTGTTCTCTGAGCTTCTTGGATCTGTGGTTTAGAGTTTTTATCAAACTTGGTAAAATTTGAACACTATTCCCTCAAGTATTTTTTCTGTCCCCCCTCCCCACATTTGGGGATTTCAAATACATATATCATAGTCCACTTGAAGCTGTCCCACAGCTCACTGATGTTCTGTTCATTTTTGTTCCAGTCTTGCTTCAATGTGGATATTTTCTAATGTGATGTCTTCAAATTTACTCATCTCTTCAGCTGCAATGTCTAAACTGCCATTAATCCCATTCAATATATTTTTCATATTACACATTTTATTTTTTCACGTCCAGAAGTTTGGTTTGTGTTCTTTTATTTATATATTTATTTAAAGATTTATTTTATTTATTTATTTCTCCCCCTCCCCCTCATTGTTTTGCGCTCACTGTCTGCTCACTGTCTGCTCTCTGTGTGTTCTTCTGTGTCTGCTTGTCTTCCCTTTAGGTGGCACTGGGAACCGATCCTGGGACCTTCTGGATTGGAAGAGAGGCGCTCAATCTCTTGCACCACCTCAGCTCCCTGGTCTGCTGTGTCTCTTATTGTCTCTCTTCTGTGCCTCTTTTTGTTGCATCATCTTGCTGTGCCAGCACTCCGTGCGGGCCAGCACTCCGCATGGGCCAGCTCTCTGCTCAGGCCAGCTCGCCGCGCAGGCCAGCTTGCCTTTCACCAGGAGGCCCCAGGAATCGAACCTTGGACCTCCTATATGGTAGACGGGAGCCCAATCACTTGAGCCACATCCATTTCCCTTGTGTTCTTTTACATTTCCATGACTCCACTTATCTTCTTGAACATATGGAACACAGTTACTATAACTGTATTTTAATGTTTTTGTCTGATAATTCTAACATCTGTGTCAGTTCTTAGTAAGTTTCAATGGATTTACCTCCTTATTATGGGTCACATTTTCCTGCTTCTCTGCATGCCTAGTTTTGACTGTTGGAAGTTTTTGTATTCCTCTCAATAAAGTTGAACTCTCTTCTGGTATATAGATAAGTTATTTGGAAACGGTTTTAATCCTTTTAGGTCTTGCTTAAAAGCTCAAAGATTTTCTAGGTGAGACCAGAACAGTGTTCTACCTAGAGATAATTGTTCCCCACTGATTAAGGTAAGTCCCTTCCATGTACCCCACCAAACTCCCCGTGAGTCATGAGGTTGCCCAGTCTGGCAGTCCCACCACAATTCCCAGACATATATGAGCTCCAGGCACTGTAACCTCTAATCATTTCAGATGCTTCTTTACCTGGCTTCAGGATGTTTCCTCAAATGCATGTGCTGGTCAGTACTCAGCTGAATACTCAAGAGTGACACTCTATATAGCTCCAGAGTTTTCTCTCTGTTTGGCTCTTTCCTGTTATTCTGTCCTGTGAATTCTAATCACCTTGGTTTCTTTGGACTCTCAACTTTGTCTTCTCAACTCTGGGAATCTGCTGGGCTTTGCCTGAGTTCTCACCTCCCTACACTCTCTCAAAGCAATAAGCCCGAACACTCTCTCAAAGCAGTAAGATTGGGAAATGAAAGGACTTGTATTGTTTGTTTACTATCTCCCAGAGTTCACGGTCCTTCATTTCCTGATGTCTTGTGTCTTGAAAACTGTTGTTTCATATGTATTGTTTATTTTATTGGTTGTTCCTGGCAAGAGGGTAAATCTAGTTTCCTTGTTGGCTGGAACATGTCAATCTAATAACTCCATGTTGGCTGGAAGAGGAAGTACATTTGATGAAATAGAATCTTGCAGTTTAAATAAATGAACTAGATTTATAATTGGGCTTATACACATTAACATGGATCTTGAAACTGAATATTGAGTGAAAAAATCAAATTTGAAGAATAATATGTTCTGTCTGAAACCATTTACATCATTTGAAAACACACGAGGGTATCCTGTATATTTATTTTGCATATAAAAACAAAGATATGATTAGGAAAAACTCAAACCAGTGTAAGGATGGCAATATCTCAAGAAAGGAGGAGTTGGGGGGATAAAACCAGGGAGTAATAAAAAGAGGGCTTGAACTGTATCTGTAATGTCTTATTTTAAAAATAAGGAAATACGAAACAAACGTCAAAAGTTAGCATTTTAGCCTTACTTAAATGTGATAGTTGGCTAATATCTTTGAATTACTTCATAATTTAAAATATCTGTCCTTTAGGTTATCAGGAGTTTCTACTGTCAAGAAGAAATATTTGAATTTGCCTTTGGGGCTCACTGTCCTTTCCTCACATTTGAATAATTAAAAAGCTCATGGAGGTGGCTCCCTGGAGGGAAAAAAGACCCTCGTCTATGAAGGAAATGTTCAAGATAATAAAGCTTTGTGGAAGTAAATTGTTCTGGGTGATTATTGGAGACTTTTTTGAACCTGTAGACAGAGTTCTCAAAGTGTATCTCCGCAAAATATGTTTTATGGAAAAAATTTTGGCAAATAATCATTTAGACTGCCCCATGCATATCAATTATTTTTCATTTCTTGTACTTTTAGGGAGATGAGTGTGAGTGTGTATTTGTGTGTGCATGCACATTTTTCTTGTTCAAGGATAACAGGAATAGAACACCTCAAAGACAGGAAGATTTGTAAGACTTATCCTCACAACTATGAAAAGGAACAGGGCCACTTGATATCCATTATGTAATATTACTAAGTATTCAATAGCTAATTCCCTGATAAGCATATTGATGTTGGGACTCTTTCAGGTTTATTTTGTTGAGGCAAAACAAGGCTAGAAGACACCCTGTGAGTGAGTGTGATGTTTCCCTTGAAGGAAGTAGATCTTCCCTCGTAATAAGAAGAGGGCTATCTAGGGACTGAAAATGAGGAATTTCCTCATTTCTTTGTGGGGGCTTCTGCCAGTATGGTTTGGACTCAGAAACAAAGAGCTGTTTTTAAAGCTCGCTGTGGAAAGCAGCTGGCTTCAGTCATATAGAACTGGGCCACAAGCCAGGGAAAGGAAACCCTTCAGCTGGCGAGCTCCAAGAGCAGTAACATGTGGTAGCAACTCTAACCACTTCTTGTGATGTCATCCCTTCCATTATCCCCAAACGTCCATAAATCCTTATTAAAAGCGACAGTCTGGTCTCTGTGATGCTTTGGAGAATTTGAGCACAAGTGTATCCCACAGATGAAGCAGGACACGGTGGAAGCTTCTCTGGCCTCTCCTAGCAGAGACTAGCTGGGGCCCCTGGGGCAGCATGACAAGAAAGCCAGGTCCGAAGATCGCACGCGTCCCTCGGATACTTGTCAGTGTATCGTGGACAATTTGAAGATGGCCACTTTCCACTAATTAAACTATTGGGGGGTCTCTCATGACTGTTTGTTGAAAATGTGGTTTTATCTTATAGTCATAGATTGGTGAGGACAAGATGTGTACAACTGTCAGCACAGAGATAAAAATGTAAGTTCAGAAGCTGTGCTCTATAGCAGGGTATCTCAACCTTTTTTCTCTTTCATGACAAACTTAACCGATGGCACCTTCCATGGTGTAAACATTTACGTGGGTTACCACTAATTCCAGCCTTTTCTTTTCTCCTCGAGAACTATAAATACATTTTTCTGATAATATTAGAATGTAAGTGAGTGACAGCGATGTTAGTTTGCAAATAGCCTTGAATATACTTAAATTTTCATGGATAAGTAACTCTGGGGCTTTAATATTAGTAACACATTGCGTGTACCGTGGCCTACAGCGGATCCTTCTCTACAGGCAAAGGCGGCTGAGGAGAAAAGAGAAGGGAGAAGCACCGAAGCCAAGCCTGCACCTGTGAGAGGCTGAAGGAAGAAGGGCACGAGGGCTCAGGGAACCTGGACAAGAAGACAGTGAACAAGGTCAGGGAAGCAGAAACCACTCTAGATGTTTCAACAGAGGAAATCTAATCCGGGAAATTGCTTGAATGGGTCCGGGCAGAGGGCAGATCTGGGTAGCTGTGGCAGCTAACAAACACGCATTCTTAATCTTAATCCCCTTCCTGTGGGTTGACCCATTGTGACATTACTTTTAGTTAAGCTGTGGCCAGCTGAAGCAGGGTGGGCCTTAGTCCAGATACTGGAGGCCATTTAAAGAGGAAGGAGAGAACACCGCCGCATGCTGGGAGGCAGAAATGCAAGCCAAGGGACTCCACGGATTACTGGCAGCCAGCACCAGAATGCTACGGATATTGGGGAGAAAGGAAGCCAGACCAATATCTTGATTTTGGATTTGTTCTAGACTCAAAACCATGAGCCAATAAGTTACTGTCGTTAAGCCAAAACCAGTATTTTCTGTAGCAGCCTGGCAAACTAAAACAGTGTCCAAATGGGACGTGTGGCAATGCAGCAATAAAGTCAGCAGGCAGCTACTGCCTTCCCCAGGGCTGGCAGGTCACAGGGAGGGGCAGTATTCCAGCAGCCCAGGACCCTGGTCACCTGGTGGAACCTGCACCCATGGAAGGCATATCCAGACAGAGCTGGAGCCTTGGAGACACTCTTGCAGATGAAGAGAGGGTAGACAGAACTGGGCTCTTCCTGTCCTCCTGCCCATGGGTTGTAACCAGACTTACCCAGGATCTGGAAGGCTAGGAGCTGGGAAATGGAGGTTGTTGTGATGTCAAGCAGAGCAGGGGAAGGGCAGGAAGTGGTCTGTCTTCAAATGGGGTTGCCAGATTAAAGACAGGATGCCCAGGTCAATTTGAATTTTAGACAAACAACAAATAATTCAGTATCGTATACATAGTTAAACTAAAACTTACTCATTGCTCATCTGAAATTCAAATTGACCTGGGCATCTTGTATGCTTATTTGTTAGGTCTGGCAACCTCTACTGAGAACAAATAGGCAAATAACGAATTTGCTAATTAAACCCCTTGAGGGATGCTCTCCTAGGGCCCAGAGGATAATACCCATGAAGGAAAGTGAATTTTACAAACAACTAAAGCTTCATTGCAAAAAAAGTAGGGGAGGGAGGTAGCAAAGGAGTTAATACATTAGTAGCTTCAAAATATTTTACAGGAGAGCTCAGGGGCAAAGGACTCCTGAGGATGCCTGAAAAGGAAGCCTGCAACTGGGAGATGGGACTGTGGGTTTACCCTCAAGAATTCCTGAAGATGAATCATGTCCCTGATTGAAGTCTGAAATCAATTAGAGGCAAAAATAAGTTCAACCTCAAAATTCAATCCAAATTAACAGATGAGAAAGAACAAGCTTTGACTGGGGCCCCTCTCTGACTTACTGTGCTGAGGTGGGAAAAGGCAGAAGAAGAAAAAAAGAAAAGAAAGGAATTGGACAAATGCATCATTACTGCCTGGACCCAGGGGTCCATAGGAGTTTGGAGCAGAGGCAAGTGCTCTCATCTGTTCTTGACGGGCAGATTGAATGGAGATGGCTGCTGGGGCACTGGATTATCAACAGGTCTAACAGTCTATAGGTCTAGTAGAAGGTGAGACTTTCTTTGAGCATATCAGACCCTACCTCTTCTTCAGAACCCTATTTTACCACCTCTCTTAAACACTCACACACTGGAAGCACTGTCTATCCAACCTGAGCAGATGATATACTTCTCTCATGAGGAAGCAGTTCCCTAATTCCCAGGCTTCTGCCTACCATCAATAACCCAAGTCTTGAAATAAAGAGGACCTCAAAGCACACCTATTAGGGTTATTGTAAGCTTATTCTTTTTGGCCACAACTAAGGCTGGTTTGTGAGGAGAAAGCTGTATCAATATTCAGGAGTGAACTATTTCCTCATGAAAGGCGTCCATCTAAAGTGGTTTCCAACCACAAACATGTAAATAAAAAGAGTGTGGTCAGTGTTCAGCCATGGTTAACTCTTCAAGATGATTGACTGATCTGCCATAAACCTTTCTTGCCTATCCTAATGTTTGTACCAAAATTTAGATTTTTGCAAGAACTTTAAGGACAGGATGCAATGGCAAGCATACGTAGCTTGTCTTCAGTGTAATTCTGGCCTCAGAATCAAAGGTTGAAAAGGGTTGCTGCCCTCAGAGGCCTTGCAGTCTAACAGGGGATAGATCATCAGTACACTAAGTCATGGGTTATATTTTAGTTTGCTAAAGGCTGTGAATGCAATACACCAGAAAAGGGTTAGATTTTACATTGGGAATTTAATAGGTTAAAAGCTTACAGTTCTGAGGCTGAGAAAAATGCCCAAATCAAGGCATCAGGTGAAGCTGTCTCCCCAAAGTTTAGCTGCTGGCAATCCTGGACTCCTGCCACATGTCAAGGTAAAATGGTGGTTCTGGTCTCTGCCTTCAACTCCAGGCATACTTTCTCCCCAAACTCAGCTCTGTGCAATCAGGCACATGGCAGAGCATAACAGTGCTGTCCGCATCATCTCTCCTGGCTTCTCTCTGTCTCTGGTTTCTTCCTCTCTCTACAGCTCTTATTTCTCTATACATAATAGACTCCAGTAAGAGGATTAAGACCCACCCTGGGTCATACCCTACCAGAGCAATCTAATTAAATGGCCCTTACCCAAGCTAATCTAACCAAAGGTTCATATTACGTTCAATTTAAGAACATGATTTTCTGGGGGCTACAAAAGACTAAGACCAAAACAGGTTAGGGGGGGGTTATGAGTAGGAAAAGCATGTGCTAAGAGGTATGTAGGGTCCCTACAGTTTGAGGTAACAGCTCTGGGACAAAGAGCTTGAAGAATTGGGCCTCCCAGATTTTGATACCTTCTAACTCTAGCCCCTCTTGGTGAAGTTACCCGCTGGCTCAGTATTTCCCCAAAGCTTCTTCCTCAAGTTCCCACTTGTCTGTGTCATCTTCAAGTGCTGCTCCTGCTGTTGCTATGCAATCTTTAGAAACAAATACACTCCAAGCCATGTATTGTGACTACTGAATACTTGAAATGCAACTAGACAACTGAGAAACTGGGTTTTTAAATTTTATTTTAATTAACTTAAAATTTTAAAAACTTGAGTCAATAAATTTCCATTTGTTTTAGCCAAAAAAAATAAAAATAAAAACGGACACAATTTCAGTTATTGGAAAGCCTTGAAGTGTGTTTTGAATCATGTGGACATGTGAATCTACGTTTTCAACCATAAATTTTATGAAACTTAAATACAGATGAAGTATTTCTAATGAAAATTTACACTCTATCTTGAGATATGCCAAAAGTGTAAAATACATGAGATTTCAAAGACTTAGTAGGAAAAAATGTAAAAGCTATTAATAATCTTAAGTTGATTCTATTTTGAAATGATAATACTTTGGTTATATTGAGTTAAATATGATATATTATTTAAATTAGTTTCAAGTGTTTCATATTTTCTTTTTTTCAGATGGCTACCAGAAAATTTTAAATTACATATGTGGCCTACATTATATTTAAATCAGCAATGCTTTAAATTTCTGTCTCTATATGTACTTCCTGTCTCTATATATCTAAGAGTATGGTGAGCCCTGCACTTCATCTGAACCTCCTTGACCTTGTAATCTAACTACTCCAGTAACACCCAGCAGGCTGCAAGACGAAGGTTATACTGGAGACTAGGAGGATCTGGCAGTTGCAATGGGGGATATTACGTGGAAAAGCAGAATTTTCCTCCCAGCCACCTTTTGTTTCATTATCTCATCCCCAATGGAAAGAGTAAAGAAATAGGGACTCTGTGACCACAATGAAGCATTACTACTATTAGTGCGAGAAACATTTGATTGACTCCTCTAGAGGTGACCTTGAAGATCCTCAAAGGCTAAAGCAAGCGTTTGACTTCTAGCTGCTTCCTAGTCTATGTTCTGTAAGGAACTCTGTGGTCCTGTGCATGGAGTCCGGGGGTGTTCCATGTATGGAAAGCCCTGCAGGGAATGTGGGGAATGGAGAGGGAGGGAGAGAGGACAGAAGGGACGCCCAGATGACAGTCTGAGTCGGCTTGCACAGAGTGGGCTGGATGGAAACACATCCCAAGGTTGTACGTCATCTTCCAGGCTGAGTGTGTCTGCGATCGTTGAGTGCCCGTAAGTTAAAGTATTTTCTTTCTGGTAATAAGATACAGTAAGGACAGCCAAGAGAGTTCATTAATAATCTATAACTCTGGCCCCTAAAATAGAAACTGAATTGCAGCTTCCCCCAGTCTGCCCTAAAAGACAGCTGCCCAGCACTGTGAGGTAATGTTCCAGAATAAATCTGGCTAAGCTCGGCTTACACAGCCTGCATCTCACGGCTGTTCGTAGGGATACCTTTGCCAATCCTGACGTTCACTTTTCCAGAAATAATGATAGAGGCTGGAGTATGTAAAACTCATGGAATACATAGAGTTCAAAAGAATGTCAGAACAAGACCAGTCCTCTGATGAAGCCAGAAGGCGTCC
>JAQZBX010028978.1:0-14888 GCA_029593785.1 Cabassous unicinctus
TAAAGTAAATGAGCACACTAATAAAAATAACAACAAACAAGCACTTACAGAGGTACCTAAGAGGAGCTCATATTAATGACCTTTGTTTCTCAGAACTGCCCCTGAAAACTATTCCCCTCTCCTGAAGAAATACTCACAGGCTGCCTTTCCAAGATGCAGTATGTGCTTTGCATTCAATTAACTGCAAACTTAAGAACTTACTTGAAAGTGTTCATTATGAAGAAAAGGATTTGGCCCCAGCTTCTGCAATGTACAAACAGAAAACCTCCAGATGTCCACAATCAGGACAAAAATGCACTGGAATCATGGACAAATAAAATGCTTTGAAATTGAATGCCTTAGCTGGTCATTTTAAACCAAGGACTAAACTAAATTATTAACCCTAGACTAGGAACCTAGTGTTGAAGGATGGGGCAATGAGAGGTCATATTGGAAGCCTGGTGAACTTAAATACTTAATGAAAATATATATGTTCTGATTGTGGTGCTCTGATATTGTAAGGTCTGTTTCAAGGGAACCCAGTGTGTCCACTGAAACTTCGCTTCCATATGTGCACTCCATCATGGCACTGCCTCAGCACTGGATGGCATTCAGGTAAGATCCCACTTACAGGTCAGAGCTGTGCCATAAATAAATTAGTTCCTCAGCTCAGGTAAAAATTTCATGTGAAAGCTTAAGAATGAAGGTCCCTTGCTCTCTAAAACAGACCCAATGGATTATACGACATCTTTTACCTAACCTGGCAATGTTTAACATTCATGGCTACATTTATAATGCTTGCAGGCCTGATCAGTGTGCTTGGAGTGATTTTGGTCATGAGTTTGGTCTGCTGTTGCTTCAGATTAAAGTCCCATTATTTATACCACATCTCAAAGTAAGACACATTGGGATCAATGTTGAGGGGTAGCTTATATTTCTCATGAGCTTAAAAATTCAAGAGGTGGACATGAAGGTACTTGCACTTGATTAAAAACAAACAAACAAACAAACAAACAGAAAACTAGCAAACAAAAAATTCTTCCCTGTGACTTTTCAGTCCCAACCAGAAGCAATTACAAAAGCTTTACTGGCAGCCACAGAGAGGGAAGCTGCCCTCCCACACAGACTTGTTACACAGCCAGTGCCTTGTTGCCTCTGAAGGGAGCTACAGTCAAGGGCTCAGGCCCCCTTGCCTGGTCTGCTCTTATGCATTTATGTATTCCTAGGGGAGGTTCCCTCATTTGGGGCCTCCCTCCCAGGGGCTCAAAGTAAGACATCCCTCAGGTACCCCAGCTAAACTCCCTTCCCTCCTCCCATCCCAAAACTCTGGGTCCATAAAATTGCAGGAGCTTTTTGAATGGGGGCACCCTCAAAAGTGAGAGATACCCATGTAGGTGCTGAACCATCTGACCCTCTCCTGCTGGCCCATTCCATGGGGAAATGACCAGGTGGGAGCAACTGTAAGCTCTTGTTTATACTATCACACAAAGCAATTGAAGGTTTCACTGTTTACTTTCACTTTGGCTACCTTTTTAAAATCCGCTACCTTCATCAACTGGCATTTCCTCTCAGCTGTGGTTCAGCTCAGCTCAGTTCATCTCTCTCAGCTCTTGACACCCTCAAAAGTGCAAATTTCTATCAGTTTAAAAATATCATACAAAACACATATTTTAATTAAAATAAAGTTTAAAATTATCTTCAGTACATTTCTTGTAAAAGTTATATTCACATATCTCTTATAATGATGAAGACAACATCAAAATAACAGAACAGAAATACAAAAGCTGTGGCTGTCTTTGTTGAAGACAATGGTAAGCTACTTCTGAATTGACCTTTGTACATTTTAGAAGATAAAATATGAAAATTGGTTTCTAAGGAATAGAAGAGGCCCTTAGGTAGCAGTATATATGGAAGCAGAAAGAGGGTTGAGGGTATTTTGTTGTATATCTTAAAATTTAGACAAATGAGAGTGGATGTGGCTCAATCAGTTGAGCATTCACTTCCCACATGGGAAGTCATGGGTTTGGTTCCCAGTGCCTACTAAAGAAAACAAACAATGAGCAGACAACAAGCAAAAAATTTTTCAGATAAATGAAGCCTTTGAAAGGGGGAAAGGCCATATAATGCTGAGATCTGGTATGTTCATTAAATTTTGCTTAGCACAATTTAATGAACTTATCAACTCCCTTAGCTTCATCCTGTTAATAGCAGTTCACCATGTGCAGGCTTAAAATTATCTGTGGGTGCTTCTCTATTAAAATAGAAATTTGTTAAATATCCAGGGGAAAACATGGGCAGGTATTGTGACTTGAGGCTTGAAAGGCAAGAGTCCTGATAAATAGCAACCTTGGGAGCAAAAAGAATTATTGCCAGCTCCATAGGGACATATCATTAAAGAAAAGTTCAAGAGAAAGTCATCCCCAATGTACAGAAATCCTAAATAGCTTTCAATTACCTCACTTACAATTAAAGAAAAAAACATCTGAGGACTTCAAAATATTAGAAGAATTCCAGATTTTGTATAATAATGTAGATAGATATTTTGAAATGACTGAAAACATGGGACAATTAAGGGAAAACATGACATTTTAAAATTCTAGACAATATTCAAAGATATAAAGGTTTATTCTGCATCTGTATTTTGTTAGCAGAAAAATAAATCCCAGAGTGTTAATGGAAATGATATATGTGTATATACTTAAGTTTAAGCATTACAAAGATCATTTTGCTAATATTTTATATGAATAATAAACAATTTTGATTTTTTTGCAGTGGTTATATTCATTTGAATTTCTAGTGTTTTGCATAATGTATAAACATTTTTAAAATAATCCTTTTGTTTTTATGCGGTTTTTCTATCATTCTCATTTTTATTAAGAAGAGAAAAATCCTTAAGTAGATAAGTGTATTAAATATCAAAAACAACAATAAGAAGTAGTTCATGGATATCTCCCTTCTCATTATTACCTGAGGAAAATTTAGAAATTATTTACTTCACAATTTTATAATGTGGAAAACAACATAATGAAAAGATTCCTATTCCTCAACAGTTAAACATATGAAATACAATAACAAATAAAAAATCTTCATAGAGCCTAGCTGGTTCCTAATATACAGCAAATAAATATCAGAAAATGTTAGTCACAAAAACTACATTGTGTTCCTCAACAATTATTTTGCTATTTGAAAGACTATTTTGCTTATATGGATTGATTTCCTATAAATTCCAATAAACACACTTTTGCCTCGAAATTTCTTAGTTATCCTTTATAATCTAGCTCAAGTAATATTCATTCAGTGTTTGCTAGTTAAATTCATATCTTCAGATATTATTATAAAATAATCACTTATAATAAACACTAATGTTTAATCTTTTCCACAATAAACCTCAACTCTGTTCATTCCTGTTACTTCCCCTCAAAAATGTCCCCAGGCTGGTGATCACATTTCATTGTGTTCTACTGTAAAAGGTAATATACAAATATTCTGCATTTCTTCACTATTCACACTCTAGCATTCAATATCATCTCCCTTCTTATTAACCACCTTCTGTCCATTCTTTATGAATAGGTGCAATGATCCCATCAATAGTAAATATGCTTATATTATTAAAAGGCTCTCTGTTCTTTATACATCTGGACTGACATTGATCTTGGAGTTATCATCCAAGCTTTATCAAATAATAACATTTTCATATGTAGCATTACCTCAAAATCTAGAAGCTAGAATCATTTTGATATGACAAAATATGGGGTTATGTAGATTTTCCAAAATCAGCAATGTCCCAATATGTGTCTTCTATTACTTTCCCTTGCTGTTCATAGAAATAATTGCTCAAATAACTGTTAATCAGATTTAGGCAGAGTGGATAAATCCATGCACACTTGAAAAACAAAATAGTCATACATATTTGATATTTGTCTTCTTTATACCTTCAATTTATTCTGTATAGTGCAATTTATATCTGACATGAAAGAATCAAGTAAAATTCCTATTTTATGAAATCATCATGGAATTTGTTAAATGAAATATATAAAATTAAGTTATAGCAGTTTGATTTTATTTATGAATTCCAAGAAGAGATATTGATTATGTTTTGTAAACTAGTCTGTTCCTCTGGGTGTGATTCCTCTTTAATTAAATTCAGAGATTTCACTTTTACTTTAGTAAGTCAAGATTAGGGCTTTGATTCAACCAAGTCATTAGAGTGTGACTCAGTGTTGAGTCCCATCCCCCTTGTTTGGGCTGATAAAACAGACTCTCACATGGAAGTAGATACACAGGAAAATGCAGAAAACGACATGGCAGAGGAGAGAACTTAATTTTGAAGCTGGAGCCCATGAGAGAGATGAGACATTTTCCTGATAGTTTACAGCTCATCTTGTGAAAAGAACAGCTGAGCCTGGAAAGAAAAGAGCCCTGGGAAAAGGGATGAGCCCTCTAGTCTGCAACTGAGATCAGAAGAAGCTGGGCCCACAGAGCCTTAAGAGAAAGATGAAGGCTGAACCTTGCAAACATTGTCTACCATCTTGCACCAACACATGGCAACAGATGATGGGTGAGCAAGAACCTCTTATGTTACCTTGAGTTGGACTTTTTATGGCCTTATAACTGTAAGCATCTACCCCAAGTAAATACTCATTATAAAAGCCAACAGATTTCTGGTCCTTTGCATCAGGACCTCTTTGGTTAATATATAAGTAAAACCTTAAAAACACACCCAATTTTTCTTTTCAGATTCTTGAAATGCAGACTGGTCTGATCTTGCACCATAAATAGAACTGAGAGCATTCTTGTGACTTTAAAAATTTCAGTATTCTCCATAGTATTTAGCAAGGCCCAGAGTCACATTATAAAACATTTGAAATACATAGGATACAATGTAAAACTACTTGAAATATAAAGAACAAGGTAAACTTCAATATGTAAAGGAAAAGAACATTTTTAAAATGTTGATACTAAGGTGACATAAATGTTGGAACTATATGACAAAGAAATTAAAGCAGTTATTATAAAAAATGCTCAAATTAGTAAGGGCAAACATTCTTGAAATTAATGGAAATTAGTAAAACTGAGTAGAAATAGGAGAAATCAAAGGGGAATTTTTGACCTGAAAAACTACATTAAATAAATTAAAAAATAAAAAAGCTAAAAACCATTTGGCTGCAAAATAATATGGAGATCTCAGAGGAAATGTAAGGTATTAGAGATATATAAGCAGAAATTATCTAATCTTAACAAGAGAGATGCACAGTACCCAAAAATCTATATAAATGAACAGAGTCTTAAGGACCTATAGCAGTAATAAAAGGTATTACGTTGATATCACAGGAAGCCCAAAAGTATAGTAGAAAGAATACAGTGGGAAAAAAGAAAATTTAAGGAACTCTGGCTTTAATGTGCCCAGTTTAGGAGAAAGAAAAACAATTATCATTTCCAGAAGCTAAAGGAGTTTTAATCAAGGATAAAACCAAAGATACACATGACTAACACATCATAAAACTTTCATATTCTAAAGAAAACGGAAAAATCTTGAAAGCAACCAAAGAAAAAGGACAAATTATATAAGTAGAAACAATGCTTCAAATCAACGTGGATACTCATCAGTATTCATGGAGGCCAAAAGGAATTGGAAAGAAATGTTGAAATAGCTGAAAGAAAAATAATGGTTAATCCAGAATTTTTATAAGCAAAAAGATCCTTCATGGATGTCATGATTAATTTCATGGATCAACTTGCCCAAGTTATTGGGTCCAGTTTTTTTGTCCAAAACTGGCTTACTTAGTTATTGTGAAGCATTATTGAGGATGGGATTTGCATTACAATTAGTTAATTGCATCCATAATCAACAAAGAAATACTGCTTTTATCAGTTTGGGGTAATCTCATGCAATCAGTTTGAGGTTTTACAAGTGACAATTGTGGGTTCTGTCTCTGCCTAAACATCAATGCAGGCTCTTGCAGAAATTTCCAGCCAGACATTTTCCCCTGGGATATTCAGACTCAGGACTTCAACATCACCTTTATTAGAGAATCCAGATAGGAGATTACTCTGTGAAGTTCAGACTTGCCAGCCTTTCTCTTATTTCTGGAGTGTTCTGACTAATACAGGAATAGGGTGAAATCATGACATTGTCAGATAAAGTAAAATAAAGGAATTCTTTGCCAGCACACTGATAACATAATGGCTAGGTGAGTTATTAAAACAGAAAGAAAATGGCACCAGAAAGAATACTGGAATACCTTTAATGAAAGAAAGGCAATAGAAATGCTACATCTATCTTAATATAATACATTATTCTTCATTGAATCCTTTAATGTATTTTGGATGTTGAAGCACAAAAATTATAATATTGTTTCATAGGGTTGATAATAGATGTAAATGTTAAAACTTAAGACAACAAAAACAAAAAATGAGAAAGCAATTGATCAATATGATGGTAAATTTTCTGCATGTTACTTAAAATGGTAAAATATTGAGTCTAAGATAACTGTGAAAATTAAGGTATATAGTTGCAGTAAGAAAAATGTCTAGAAATATCCACCATAAATTTTGTGTTCTGAAGTACAAAACATGGTAATATAAGTGATCACTCCCATGTTTATACTATATACAGTACAGTTGACCTTAAAGTAGAAATATTATCTGGAATTATCCACTGGCTGCAATGTAATGGCATGGACCCTCAAAATCAGAGACTTTCTCTGACCATTGGCCAAAGGGGAAGTCAGAAAAATAAGATATATGAGAAAGGCTCAACACAATGATGCTGGCTTTGAAGATATTGGTGGCCACATGAGAAGAAATGCAGGTGACTTTAAACAGCCAGGTGAGGCCCTAATTGAGAACTTTCAGGGAAACAGACATTACCATTTCTGAAAGGAGCTGGCTTCTGCCAAAAACTTGAATGAAGTTGGAAGCAGATTCTTTCAGAGAATTTCCAGCAAGAAATATAATCCTGAAGACACCTTGATTTTGGCTTTCTGTGGTTATGAGCAGAAAATTCAGGGACATTGTACCTTGACTTAGACCATGAAAACTCTGAGATAATTTGTTTTGGCTTAAGTCACTGAGTTTGTGATATTTTTAGCATAGCAATAGAAATAGATGCAATAGTAATGCCTAGAACAAGTAAAATTATACCAAAAAAAAAAACATAAAGAAAATTTAAGTAGACAAAGGAAGACGTAATATTAAAAGAGCTTCAAATATGCCAAGAATGAAAAGAAACATGATAAAACAAATAGCAAAATGTTTGATAGACATCAAACCTTCCAAAATTATTTTTTTAAACTATTACTTATTTTATACAATGTAATTTATTTTTTAAAGTATTTTTTTTATTCCCTTCTCCTGAGATGGCTCCCTCATCTGTCTGCTTGTTTTCTTTAAGAGATACCGGGAACTGAATCCAGTACTTCCTGTGTGGGAGGTGAGTGCTCAACCACTTGAGCCACTTCCACTCCCCCAGAATTAATTTGAATGCACATAGCATAGTTAGACTAATTAAGCATAACTTATATAATAAGTGGCTTAAAAAATGGCCCAACTAAAAATATTATCTGTGGAAACTCATTTGAAATATAATGGTATAAGTAGATTAAAATTAAAAGGATTAAAATAAAATATACTATGCAAATATTATGAAAAAGAATACTTACAATGACAATATTAACAGCAGGCAAAATAAATGTTGGAAAAAAGACAATTAACCTTGACAAAGTGAGATATTATATAATTATCAAAAAGTTAATCATGAAGGCATAACAATCTTTATATATATATATACATGAAAAGCTTCAGAATAGATAAAGCAAAAACTGACAGATCTCAAATGCAGATCTCTCTTTGAGATGCAAGTCTCTCTCTACTGTTCTTTGAAAAGTCTCACATCTTTAATAGATGCTTAATGAATACCGAGTGATGAAAGTGGAGCCATTACATACATTACTCCTTCTTCCTGAATCAATTTTCCCTTACTTCTTTTTTACAAGAACAAAACATCTGCTTTAGTCAGTAGTTACACTATCCCCTTACTTTTGTTCAATCCTTAATCTTGAGGGATTTGGGACTATGTGCACTTTGACTGCTTCAGGCTGAGAAGGGAGGTAGATATCTGAGGGCAGAAGAATAGAATTGTTTTGCATACAGTTGAAAATACTCCTTGCTTTTGGGATGGGGCTGATCCATCATCATCATGTTGTTCATTGTCCAGGGAAGTCCCAAAGAACTGGAGAGTAGGAGTTGGCCACATATTTGCTGGGTTTCAGAGCTCCAATGGCATAGGAACCATCCAAAGGCTTTAAGTTTCTGAGAAATATACCTAAGAGGTAAATTGAAAATTATAGTTTCAAATAAAAGAAGTAGAAGAATCATGATTAGGAGATTTATGAATGAGTATAACTATGTCATATTGGGGCCATAGAATTTTATATGAATCAACTTTTTAAAAAATTTTTAACATTTTTTTATTTTTAATAACACTTTTTAAAAATATCTGTATTATTTTTTATTTTAATTTTTAAAGATACTTAGATTATACAAATATCACATAAAAACATAGGGGATTCCCACAATCTCCCACATTCTCCCACATTAACAACATCCTTCATTAGTGTGGTACATTCATTGCAATTGATGAATACATTTTGGAGCATTGCCACTTAGTATGGATTAAAGTTTACATTGTAGTTTACACTCTCTCCCATGCAATTCTGTAGGTTATGGCAAGATATATAATGGCCTGCATCTGTTTTTGCAATGTCATCAGGACAATTCCCAAGTCCTGAAAATGCCCCCATATTACACCTGTTTTTCCCTCTCCCTGCCCTCAGAATCTCCAGTGGCCACAACCTCCACATCAATGATATAATTTCTTCCATTACTAGAAGCACATTAAGTCTATAGTAGAATACCAGTAAGTCTACTTTAGTCCACAGTTCTTTCCCTAATCCTGAGGATTCTGGGTTGGTGATGTCTGCTCCATTTCTAATTGATCCCATGGGGCTGATGAATGGGACTCTCTTGCTTGCAGTAATAAAATCTCTCGGTTTATTGATATGGTAGTTGTCCAACTTCACCTCCTTGTTGGTTGTCCTGGGTAAGAACAATGAACTGGAGAATAGGTGTTGCAACTCCATTGAGATTCAGAGCCCAGCTGGCACATGGACAGCCCAAAGATTTAAGTCTCTTGGATGTACACATACCAACTCTAGTACTAATTATAGGTCCAAATAGAAGGACAGAAGAGCCATGTATAGGGAACCCACAACTAAGTCCAACTCTGTCACACTGGGGAGTATAAATTCCAAAGCAGGGCTCACTAGCAATGCACCAAACTCCTGAGCTATCTCCCCTGACTATTGTGTCTAGATGTCTCCAGAGCTCTCCTGCTATTTGGAGTCCTATCTACCTCGGCAGTCAATGAGGTCCTTCTGAGATGTGCATAAACGTAACCTCTGGAATGACTTCGCTACTCACATTGAAGTCTCTTAGCCAAATAAACTCATTTGTCTTTACCTTTTACCCCTTTTGGTCAAGGTCTTTTTCCAGTTGCATTGCTAGTTGGTGCTTGGTAGTCACCTCTCAGTGCCAGAAAGTCTCATCTCCAGTAGTCATGTCCCACACTGGGGGAAAGCAATGTGTTTATATGCTGAGTTTGGCTTAGAGAGAGACCACATTTAAGTAACAAAGAGAGTCCCAGGAGGCACCCCAAAATACTAGGCTAAGTTTCAATTTCAAGAGTAAAGGTCATACACACAACCATCAATGTCAAGGGCCCATCAATGAACCATCCTTCTTCACTGGTCATTGCCCCTGTATTCGGGGGATCTTGCTGATTCATTAGAGAAGGTGGCAGAGCTCCCCAGGATGGGAATTTGATATTCCTTCAGTTATTGTGCGAATCTTCACCCACTGTGATGATGCCCTGTGAACATTTGAACATATTTATATGCCTCATATGTATGCACAGGTGAGCTACCTCCCATATACCCCCATCACTGACACTCCACACCAATGATCCTCCCCTGAAACAGTTGTAACCCTTCTGTGATCCAAAACTTCTTCAAAAATGAAGCGAATAAAATAGCTAAATATAATTAATAATAAAATAAAATAATAATGATAGATTTTAAAATAAGAAATAAAATACAAAATAATTAAAAAAATAAAAATAAAAATTTGGGCTAATAAAAATAATGAAAAAATATTTAAAATTTTTTTTGGCATATTACATCAAAAAATATAAGGGATTCTCATATACCTCACCCCTTTCCCTTCCCACAGTTACCCTCATTATCAACATCTTTCATTATTGTTGTACATTTGTTACAATTGATGAACACATATTGAAGCATTGCTACTAACTATGGTACTTTAGATTATAATTTACACTTTGCACCACGCAATTTTATTTGTTTTGCCAAATTTATAATGACCTGTATCCATCATTGCAATGTCATGCAGGACAATTCCAATGTCCCCAAATTGCCCCATCTTACACCTATTCTTCCCTCTCCCTCCTATCATAAACTCTGGTAGCCACTGCCTTTTTATCAATGATACAAATTCATCCATTGCTAGAATAATAATATGTCTACTTTTGTCCATATTTGCATTCCCCCCTCATGTTTGTTCATACAGTGTTAGACTCTTATAGATTCCCTAAACATGGCTCTTCTGCCTCTTTTATTGGAACCTATAAATACCACTATACTTGTTAAATATATGTCCCAGAGACTAAAATCTTCAGTCTGTTCATTTGCTGGTTGAGCCCTCAATCTCTGCAGAGTTGCAGCCAACACCTACTCTCCAGTTCATTGGAGTCACCCAGGACAACTACCAAAAAGATGATGGAAAAACAGTGAGTACCTACAACTTCAAGCAAGACAGTTCCACCCATCATCCCCATGGGATCTAAGCCCCCTCCCAATCAGAAACAGTGTGGGCATCACCATCACAAAATCCTCAAGATTGAGGAATAAATCAACTATTTTTAACCTCAGACCTAGTGAAACACTGGGCAGCAATCATGGAGAAGCAAGAAGAGGCTGCACATGGCAGTAAACACCAGTGGTTTCCAGCTTTCCTGTGTTGTTAATAATGCCTCATCTGCCATCCTTAAGGCAGGCAGCACTGGGACGGCAGCTATGACACCTTGCACAGGTTATCAATGTCAGGGTGGGACATAAAGACTCAAGTCTTCCAAATTCTGGGCCTGTGTGGTCTGATTGCTAGCCACGGCTTTTATTAGCTACTTCAGATTGCTGGGGGTCTTCTCTGAGTGTGGCCATTGTTTCAACCCTGTTCATGTAAAGATGAAAAAGGAAACTTAAAGACAGTAAAATTCCTCAAAACTATGTTATGATGCCAGCTGTGCCCAGAACCTCAGTGGAGCAGCAACAGCTACTCTACAGATACTTGGACTCACCCAGGAAAACTGGTGGGGAGATGATAATGGACAACAGCCATCCCAGGGAATGGAGAGAGTCTGCAGCTGCAGGCAGGATAGTCCTGCCCATCTTATCCATGGGATGTAAGCCCCTCTCACTTGGAGATGGAGTGGACATCACCATTCCAAACTCCTCAGGATTGGGGGAAGAGCTATGGACTAGAGTGGACTTACTGGTATTCTACTATAGACATATTGTGATTCAAGCAATGGAAGAAATTACAACATTGATGTGGAGCCAGTGGCCACTGAATGCTCTGGGGGCAGGGAGAAGGAAAAGCAGTTGTAATACAGAGCCTTTTTCAGGACTTGCAACGACAGATACAGGCCATTTTATATCATCATATAATATGCAGAACTGTGTAGGAGAGAGTGTGGTCTACAATATGAACTATGTTCCATGCTTAATGGCAAAGCCCCAGAATGTGTTTTCCAATTGCAATTAATGTGCCACACTAATGAAGGATGTTTATGTGGGAGGTTGTGGGAGGTGTGGGAGGTGGGGCATATGGGAATCCCTATATTTTCTGTGTAACATTTATGTAATCTAAGGATCTTTAAATAATAATAATAATAAAAATAAAATAAAGTCAGGTAGAGAAAAAAAAACTATGATAAACAGTTAAAGGGCTGCATTTCCTGGGCAAGTACTAAATCAGGAAAATGCAACTTTAAAAGCAATAGAAGATGCTTATGGTGCTTTTGTTCCCCCAACCCTTCCCCAATGGGAGATGTGTCACCTTTTCCTCCATGGTGGGTCCTGGGCCCTCTTCCAGAGGGAGCAGTGTGGCCCCTGTGCACAAATTAAGATGTGTTTAGTTTGGTAAAAGAAGCTGGGAGCAATATACCAGAAATGAGGTGGATTTTAAAATAGAAATTTATTAGGTCAAAAGCCTACAGTTCTGAGGCTGTGAAAATGTCCAAATCAAGTCACCATCAGAGATGCTATTTCACCAAAAGTGTTCTGTTGGTGAGACTGGACCCCTGCCATGTGGTAAGGCATAATGACAGCTCTGGTGTTCTCTGCCTTCCCCTCCAGGCTCACGTTCTCCTGGAGCTCAGCTGTGGGCAATCAGGCACATGTCAGGGGCAGCTGGTTTCTCTCCTCTCCTCCCAGCCTCATTGCTTCAGCTTCTTGCTCTCTGTGGGCTTCTCCCTCAGCCTCTCAGGACCTGTTCCATGCCTCTGTGCTCTGCTGATTCCAGTTTCCTCTAACCAGGACTTCGTTGTCTCTGTAGCTTTTTTCCCTCTGTAGATTTTATTCCTCCCTTTATAAAGGATTCCAGTATAAGGATTGAGATCCACCCTGAACCCCATAATCTAATCAAAAGCCCTTGACTGAGGAGATCTAATCAAAAGCTCCCTTACCTGGATCTGATACAAAGGACCTGGGTTTATAGGCACAGTAATGGAATTGTTTTAAGAACAGGATTTTCTGGGGTGCACAAACCACTCACACCAGCACAGGGTGCATGTTTGTCAGTGCCAATATATAAGGTGGAAAACTGAGGGACTGAGCTGGGGAATTTATCAAAGTCTCATGCTATTATCACTTGTCCTGAAAGCAGATAAACTGCTTGTAGACAGCTGGGACAGTGGGAAAAAAACATTTAAAGTGCCCTAGGCAAAACACTAACTGCATTAACTCACACAGAGAACTCCCAGAAGGAGGTGAAAGTCTATTTCAAAGGTAGTAGAGGGGAACTTCATTCAAACTCCTGTAAATTGTCAGTGTTGGAGATACAAGGATGATAGCAATGAAAAAGAGATGTCAAACCTAAATTCTCAATGTTGGAATTTAAGGATTCAGTTACTTAAAGAAAAATAAGGGAATTATGTTATGAACAAACATAAACATAAAACAGATTAGTTAGATGAAAGAGAACAATTACTCCAAAATAATATACTACCAAAATCCACTCAAGTTTAAATAAATAAAATGAAGAGGCCCATAAGTGTAAAGAAATTGAATTTGTAGCTACTACCCTCAGAAAAGGACTTTTCCTGGCCCAGATACATCCATTGGCTGATTCTACCAAGTACATAAAGACTTAAAGAAGAAATGACACCAGTGCTCTACAATCATTTACACAGCCATTTCTTGAGGTCACCATTCCCCAATAACAAACAACAGTAATTTTAATAACTTAATGATAACAACAACAACAATAATAAAACCAGGGATTAGAGCTTCAACAATCTCTTCTTGGGCAGAAGAATCCAGAAGGAGCAGGTCCATGTGTTAAGAGTGGAATGGCTAAAAAGAAATAAGGACATTTTTTCAATCATTAAATTTTTAAAATATATAAACATATAGCTATGAGAGGTATTTTTTTTTTTTTATGGATTGACTGACTGACTCAGATGTACAGCCTCATTTGCAAGGTAGTCCACAAAGGAAACTCTTTTCTGGATATCTGGGTTTCTTTGATCTCATTGTTCTGCATTTCCTGTGTTGTTGCTCTTGAACACATATTTTATGATGGAACAAAATTTCAAAGTATGGTTATTGCCTGGAAAAAGTGAAAAAAATATAGTGGGGAGCAAGTGTAGTTCTCTGGTTGAACACCTGCATCACATGCACAAGGTCCCGGGTTCAATCCCATGTTCCTGCTAAAGAAAAGAATGTAGAGGTCAATCACCTCCTTTTTATGATTATCATCCAGATCATATATCACATCCACTAAAACATCATTAGTCAGAAAATGATCATATTGCTTCATTTAGCTCTAAGGAATGATGGAAATTGTATCATCTAGCCTGGAACTATGTATGTTGACTACATTTGGATGTTTGGTCCCAACCTTTTCCAAACAAAAAAGGATAAAGATTGGCAGATAGTCAGTAATTTACCAAAACAACAAATGAAAGTTCAGAGCTTGAGAAGATTTTAAGTAAGCCTGATGTGTTCAAATACTTCAGTGTATCAATAAATATACTTTAAGGATACCTAAATTTTATAATAGCATACTATTTTATAAGTGACATTGATGAAAAAAAGTGCTAATAATATATGCAGTGCCTGGCACTGTTAGTTGCCTTCCTAAGAGTTGTGGCAAATCAAAACAATGTTTCCAGCCTTCCTGGAAGAAGGGGGTAGGGGTGGGGATAGCCATTTAATGTGACTTTTAAAATATAAATTGGAATTTTTTGGAGCTGATTTCAGGAAAATTTCTTACAAGGGGTTTTATTCAGCTCACCCTCTTCTGCCTTCCATCTTTCAGGTGTCTGGACCCTGATGTAATGATTGGGCACTGCTGTACTCTTTTCTATGCTTGGGGAATCAGAGCCATGCACACAGGATGCTGAAGAGAAAATTAAAGAAGCCTGATTGCCTGATGCTGTTTGGAGCTGGCATTTCAATTCTGCAATTCTTTAGATTGGCAGGAATATAAAGCCTATTTTGCATAACCATATTAGTCAGGGTTCAGTCAGGAACAACAAGAAATATCTGTAA
>JAQZBX010028978.1:14988-27646 GCA_029593785.1 Cabassous unicinctus
AAAAAAAAAAAAAAAAAAACAACTTTCCAGCAGTGAAACAGAGAAAACATGTAGGCATTTGCTCATATTTTATAGCAAAGCAAACATCGCTATTGTCCATAGCCTAAATTATCATAGAGAAAAATAAACAAAGGCAAGCATAAACACACAAAGCACATATAGAGAAACTACTATGGTTAAATGTGAATAGAACATTGCCCCAAAGCATCACAGTGCATGGTTAGAGTTTCTGCTCTTTCCACAGCAACAGGGAAATTGACTGTAGATAAGGATTTGGGGAAAGTGTGTGTGACATAGCTTTCCCTGTAACAAGGTTTTATGTTTTTATTTGTTTTAAAATGAAGTTTTACTGAGATATATTCACATTCCATACAATCCACCTAAAGTGTAGTCAATGGCTTTCAGTATAAACACAGAGTTGTGAATTCATCACCACAATAAATTTTAGAACACTTCACTACTGGTAAATTACTACTTAAACCCCCCTATTGTTGTCACAGCATTGATGTGGACCTTGTGACAATTGAAAGAATGTTAAAACTTACTGTTAACTAGAGTCCATACTTTGCATTAGGTGCATTTTTCCTCATACACCACCCTTTTACTAATAACACCTTGTAATAGTGACATACAATTCTTATAGATTAAGAAAGAACATATTTATATTTGTACTAGTAACCACAGCCATCATCCACAACAGGGTTTACTGTGTTATAAAGTCCCATATTGTATCCTCTAGTTTTCTAGTGACATACATGACCCTAAAGTTCTCCTTTCAACCACAGTCACACAAAATTAAACACTGTTAATTATACTCACAAAAGTGTTCTACCATCAGCTCTATTTCCAAACATTTGCAATCAACCTAAGTAGAAATTCTGTACAAATTAAGCATTAGCTCCTCATTCTCTACCAACATTCAATCTCTTGGTAACCTATATTCTAAATTCAATCTCTATGAGTTTGCTTATAATTAGGTCATATTAGTGAGATCATACAGTATCTGTCCTTTGGTGTCTGGCTTATTTCACTCAATGTAATGTCCTCATGGTTGATCCATGTTGTCTCATGCATCAAGGCTTCATTCCTTATTACAACTAAATAGTATGCTATCACATTGTAAATACACATTTTCTTTATTCATTCATTGCTTGATGGACACCTGGGTTGTTTCCACCTTTTGACAGTTGTGAATAATTCCACTATTAAAATCAGTGTATAAATATTTGTTCACATCCCTGCTTTCAGTTCTTCTGTGTATATGCTTCGTAGCAGGATTGCCAGATCATATGGAAATTCTACACTTAGCTTCCTAAGGAACCACCATACTGTCTTCCACAGCAGAGCAGCTGCACCATTTTACATTCTTACCAGCAATGAATGAGTGTTCCTATTTCTCCACATCTTCTCCAACACTTCCAGTTTCCTTTTTTTTTTTTTTAAATAGTGGTCATTCTAGTAGATATAAATGATATCTCATTGTGGTTTTGATTTGCCTTTCCCTAATAAGTAGTGATGTTGAACATTTTTTCATGTGCTTTTTAGCCCATTTGTATATTTTATTTGAAAAAAAAAAAGTCTATTCAAGTCTTTTGCCCCTTTTTAAATTGGGTTATTTGGCTTTATATTGTTGAATTCTAAGATTTCATTATATCTTCTGGATATTAAACCCTTATCAGATATGTAGTTTCCAAATCATTTCTCCCATTGACTAGGCTGCTTTTCACTTCATTGACAAAGTGCTTTGAAGCACAAAAATTTTCAATTTTGAGGAGATCTCATTTATTTATTAATTTTTTGTTAGTGCTTTTGGTGTAAATTCTAAGAAAACATTGCCTACCACAAGATCCTGTTATAAATAATATAAAAAATAATGCTAACTTATTATTTTATCTACACACTTAGAGATTTAATTTTATAGATATAAATATAGATTCTAACAAATGTTTCATAAAGGATACATATTCTTTTATCAAATGTAACTATCATATTTATAATTATTAATGTTCTTAAAAAGTAAAAATTTTTCTCAATGCACCATTTAAACCTCAAAAACAAATTGCAGAAATCCTGACATTTTATCCTTAAACAATTTAGAACATGTCTATAAGACCAGGTTATCTCCAATAAAATCATAATATTATTTTCAAGTCCAACATTAATGTGGACCTTAAACAACCTTACAAATGTTATATGTATATATATATAAAATATTGCATATTATACAATATCATATGTCTGTCTAAATATGTTATAAAATATGATAAATATAAATGTAATGTTATATTAGTCATTCACAGTTCTATAAATTATAATTCTTCTAACCAAAGAAAGATTAAGTCATATTAAAGACTGAAGAGTATGTTTCTCTGTAAAATAATATTTGGTGATTTACATAATATATATTTAAAGTAAAATAAAAGGCAAATAGCAAATAATGTGTATAGCAGGCTTCTTTTCATGTAAGAAAGAAAGGAATATAAGAAAAAATGAATATACATATACACAGATACATACACATATACACACTCATAATATTTTTTATTAGAGAAGTTGTGAGCCTACAAAATAATCATGCATAACATACAGTTTTCCCATACATCACACCACCACCAATACTTTGCATTGTTGTGAAACATTTGTTACAAATGATGAAGACCGTAATCAAAATATTAGTGCTAACTATAGTCCATAGCTTACATTTGATATATTTTTTCACAAATCACTCTATTATTAACACCATAACAGTACTGTATATTTTCATAGTTCCTGAGAGAATGCTGTCATATTTTTACTGTTAACTACAATCCATCATCCAGCACAGGGTTCACTGTTTTATACAGTCCCAGGCCTTGTACAATCCATCCAAAGTGGTTCTGTTTGATCACAGAGTTGTGCTGTCATAACCTTACTCAATTTTTGCATGTTTTCATAACTCCAAAGGGAAAAAATCTCATATCCTCTTTTTTAAATACTTAAATTTTTTTTAAAAAAATACATTAAATTACATAAACAGTACATAAAAAAATATAGGGAGTTCCCATATGTCCCACTCCCTACCCCTCCCACACTTTCCAACATTAACAACATCCTTCATTAGTGTTGTACATTTTGTTACAATTGATGAATGTACATTGGAGTATTGCCACTAAGTTTGGCCCTACTTTGGAATTTAAGCTTCCCTGTGTGAGAGAGTTGGACTCATTCATGTTTTCTCTACACATGGCTCTTCTGCCCCTTCTATTTGTACTAAACTTGATAGGTGTATATCCAAGAGACTTAAATCTTTGGTATATCCATGTTCCAATTGGGCCTTGAATCTCAACAGAGTTGCAACACCTACTTTCCAGTTCATTAGACTCACCCAGGACATCTAACAAGGAGACGATGAAGGAAAATATCCATCCCAAGGAACGGAGAGTCTGGAACTGCTAGCAAGATAGTCCCATCCATCAGCCCCATGGCATCTAAGCACCCTGTCAATTAGAGACAGAGTGAACATCACCTTCCCAGCATCCTCAGGATTGGGGAATGAACGATGGACTAGAGTAGACATAGGAATATTCTACTATAGGCATGTTATTAAAACATCAGAAGAACATTTATCATTGAGGTTGACCCAGTGGCCAGTGGAGGTTCTGATGGGAGGGAAAGGGAAAAAAAGTGTAACACTGGGGCATTTTGGGGATATTGGAATTGTCATGAATGATGTTGCAATTATGGATACAGACCATTACATATTTTGTTATAACTGTAAAAATTGTGTGGGACAGAGTGTAAACTATTATATAAACAATACATCTTATAACTCCCTCTTGTTGATCCTTGGCATTGATATAGTACTTCTTTGCCATTGATGCAAGAATGTCACAATATTAGTGTTAACTGTAGTCCATAAGGTAAATTAGTTGTATTTTTCCCATGTATCACCATATTCTTTACAACTTGTAATAGTGACATACATTTGTTCTATTTCATAAGAGAACATTCTTGTGTTTGTACTATTAACCACAATTCTCATCCACCACCAAGTTCACAATATTACATAGTCCCTAGTTTATCTTCATACATACACTATTAATAAGTGTAATAAGATTCACTGACACAGTGCTTCAATACCTAACAGATTTTATCTTTGCTAGGGATTGGGTGAGATGGATAGGATGGCAGTGAAAATTCTGAGCATAAATATTTATGTTTGACATGGTTCATATCTCTTTATTTAAAATAAAATTATATTTGGATATAGGAAAAAAGCAAGCCTTAAAATAGAATATAAAGAGGAAAAGCAACCTACCTGTACTTCAAATTCCTATTGTGGTAATAAAATGAAAAAAGATAATTCATTTCAATAACTAAGAACATTAGATGCTAAGAATTTAAATTTAGTTAAATATATACTAAATATAAAAAGGACTGCAAAATAATTTGGAAAAATTTTTGTGTGGTGTGTTACCACCAGATAAAATATGATGAAATCTTAGGGAACCAGAATTTCCATAATGGGAAATAAGAATTATAAAAAGAGAATAGGTATGTAAGGAATTGTACTTGAGGTATTTTACAGATATTTAATCAGAATTAGAGGAATTTATATGAATTCCTAAGCTCTTAAAATATATATCTAGGGGAGTGGATGTGGCTCAAGCAGTTGAGTGCCTGCTTCTCACATGGGAGGTCCCAGGTTCAGTTCTGGTGCCTCCTAAAAAATAAACAAAAACAAAAACCAGGAAAAGCAAGCAAACACAAACAAACTCAACGGAGCCAATGTGGCTTAGTGGTTAAACATTGGCTTCCCACGTACAAGGTACAAGGTTCAATACCTAGGATTATATATATGCATACACTTGTGTGATTTTCAAATAAAGTAATTAATTCATAATGATTTAAAATGTCATTGATAATCTATGCACTGCTGGAAATTCAATTTAGGAATTGCATGTGAAAATGATTTCAAAATCCCACTCTTTTGGATCTAAAGGGATGCAACACCATTTTTCATGTGCAAGGTAAGTAGTGTTAACAATATAAAAGTGTGTAATGGTACATTAAATAGCATTAAAGTTTACTGGTCTAGCATGAAAAATTCAAATTTATAGAAAGTTGATGGTATAATCTTATTTTATCAGAATGTTTTTTTTTCTATTTATGGAAAAACTATCATAATAACATCAATTCATTGTATACTTTTGTCTGGCAAAACAATTCCAGGAGAAGCTTTTCTTGTATCTTATTTTAGCACATGAAAAAGCAAAATTGTAACTCTCAATTTAGATTTCTTTTTAAAGATTTAAAATGATTATTTATAAAATTAGTAGTCAATATTAGTTGGCATGACTGGGTTTTATCAAGAACTAAAGTATATACTCTCTGGAGTCTTAACTGTTGCTTTTCCAAAGGGGAGAGGGTCATGATATAAATTACAGATCAAATTCTAATATGAAATCTTTATAAAAGTGAGGAGTTCATTTTTCTTTATCGATGCATTTTTGCTGGCTAGATCTTTTGTTTTCATTTTGTTGATACCTAGTATTGGTAAAATAATCTCTGAAACTGAAAAAAAAAAAAACAAGAAAAAATCTGCTACATTCTGGATTTTAGAAACTAAAAGAAAAAAATAGAGGTTTATAAAGATGCTAATAAGGTGTGAATCTTACACACTTAAAGAACTTGTTACAACCAAATATTATTAAGGTAAGGCAAAGTGTATACTTTTAATATTATTAGATTGATTGACTAAATGAATGTGTAGACATTTTTGGGTATTAAAAAATGTAAATATGCACACATGGGTGTCCAAAATACTTGCATGTAAATTTCTGCTTCATCTAAAATATATTTCTGACCAATGCACCTTGATGTATATTTCCTAGATAAATGGGTATAAGATCCATTCTAGTCAAGAAGGACCTCAAAAATGAGGTGAGAGATTACTCTCTAGAAGGGCTATTATGATCCTCTAGATTATCAGCTATCAGTCTATCATGCTAAAAAGGAATGTGGAAAAAATTCTTATTTAACAATATTTTCAGACAATTTAATAACCTATTTACTTAGAAATTTTAACTGTAATATTTCCTTGATATTGATATACTAAATAAATTATATTTGAATTATTTTGAGTTTTAACATCTATCAGTGGCAATTTTGCTTAGTGAACTCATTTTATTTTTCTCTATATAACGGAGACCTGAAGTAACAATTAGCTACAGCTAGAAACTTCATATATGGTACATTTGCCATTGACCATATGTAAAAGCATAAGTAACATGAAATACAAAAATTCATTCCTGGGTAATTTCCAAATTAAATCTAAACCTAGCCACACACCCTGTGCTCTGGGTCCTCATACATGTTTGGCTTTCTGTGAAGATAAAAAGAACTGACTTCAATGTGTGTAATTCATGTACTCATTTGCTTATATACACGACAAGAAATCTCAAAAAGCAAGTGGAGACTGCAATATATAAGAATTTTTCTGATTCTACAGAATATTAGCTATTGACACATTGGGTTAGTAAAAACAGTTATAGAAACTTTTCCTTAGCAATATATTATTAATGAAAATATCACTTTCATTTTCCTAATATAAGGGTAAATCCTGGGATTTCATTATGTTTGCATCAAAATGAGGGGATGCTGACATATATTTCCTCTCCATATGAACAAATACTGTATTTTATATGTCAACAAAAAACTTGGACTCAGTAAATTTATACACTCATGGGCAAAACTTAGGTAAATTCTATTATTGTTCATGATACATGGTGGCCATGAGACTCATGGAGAACACACCTACATGTTTTTATGGACTTATTTCTCCTATTTCTTGTTTAGAAAAAATAAGTCAATTTTGTAAGTGTGGTTATAAAGTTAAATGAGGGGAAATGTGGGAAGATGGCAGTAGATTAGACAGGTAGGGCTTAACTCTCTCATTAAAACAATGAAGAAAGGTCCAAAAGCTGGCCAAGGGACCGGTTTTGTGCATCAGCAGACCAGGATAGTGCTTCACAACTCCCAAAGTGGTGATGGACAGAGAGACAAAGAGCCCAAAACAACAAATGTGAGTTACCAAACCCCTAGGGCAGCAGGGAAAGGCACCTCTCTCCCACCCCCACATATTAAGCTGGGTTAAAACCCCTGGTTCACTGCAGCTGACTGAGAGGGGAAGAGACATCTTATTCCCTCTCAGCTGTTACCAGGAAAAAAGGGAGGGGAGACAAGGCAGTTTCTTCAGTGATTTCAGCCAGCAGAGCACTATTTGAATCTCAGTTCTGGCCAGACCAAAATACAAGAAAATGGAGAGAAATACACCTCTGTGAAAACATGTGCCAAAGATTACCATCTGATGACCAGTATGGTAGTTGCATGGACAAAAACTGCTGTTGTTAGTCTCTGTACTCTAACCCCAAGGAGAAAACCTGTGCCCTATTAGTTAGACCCTGGTATGATTTTGATAACTTAAACTGAGCAGTTATAAAGGCTTATAATTATTTGAAACAAATATCAAAGAAGAGCTGTGAAAAAAACAATATGCAAGAGAGAGAAATTGGCTATCAGAGTAATTTCACCAACATATTCAGATGCCTAGAAATCAGCAAAAATTTACAAGCATTACTACTAAAGAGGAATCAGTCAAAGAAACAAACCAAATATCCTGAAGAGATACAGGATTTAAGACAGTTAATCAATGATAGTCACACAACTCTCCATAATCATTTTAAAGAATTGAAAGAAAATATGTCTAAAGAGATAAAGGATATTAAGAAGATACTGAGTGAGTAAAAAGAACAATTTGAAAGCCTGCAAATAAAAGTAACAGAACATATGGAATGAAAGACTAAATGGATGAGATTAAAAATACCTTAGAGTGGAGCAGATGTGGCTCAAACAGTTGAGCACCTGCCTCCCACATGGTAGGTCCTGTGTTTGGTTCCCAGTGCCTCCTAAAGAAGACAAATAAACATCAATCAGAAACAACAAGCAGACAATGAGCAAAAAAAAACAAGCAAACAACAAGCAAAAACAAAATGAGCAGGGAATGGATGGGGCTCTAGCAGTTGAGCACACACTTCCATGTGGGATGTCCAGGGTTTGGTTCCCATGGCTTCCTAAAGAAAAGACAAACACACAATGAGTAGACAGTGAGCAAAAACAATGAGTAAACAGACTAAGGAGCAATCTCAAGGGGGGAAATAGTTTTAAAAAGATATAAAAAATATTAAAAATATATTAGCAGCATGTAAGAGCAGATCTGAAATGCTGAAAGGCAGAGTTAGTGATTTTAAAGATAAAGCATCTAAACTGGAAAAGACTAGAGAACAGAACCGAGAAGAGAATAGAAAAAATGGAACAGGGTCTCAGGGAATTACATGACAATGCAAAATGCACAAACACACAAATTATCAATGTCACAGAAGGAGAAGAGAATGGAAATGGGGTAGAAAGAATATTTGAAGAAATTATGACTGAAAACTTCAAACCTTATGAAAGACATAAATATCAACATCCAAGAAAGACAATGCACTCCAAACAGAATAAATCTGAATTGACCTGCCCACAGACACCTAATTTCAGAATGACAAATATCAGAGACAGATGATTCTGAAAGCAAGAGAAAAGCAAAGCATCACATACAAGCGAACATCAATAAGTGTTGACCTCTCATCAGATAAGATGGAGGCATTAGAAAATGGTACGATGTATAAAAGGTATTGAAAGAGACAACCTGCCAGTCCATAATTCAGAATCCAGGAACATTGTCTTTCAAAAATGAGGGTGAGTTTCATAACTTATACAAAAATTAACTCAGAATGCATCAAGGATCTAAATATAAAAACAAAAGTCATAAAACTCCTAGAGGAAAATGTAGGAAAACATCTTTAAGATCTGGTGTTAAGAGGTAGTTCCTTAAACCTTACACCCAAAGCATGAGCAACAAAAGAAAAAATAGAGAAATGGGACCTCCTCAAAACTCAACACCTTTGCACCTCAGAGTATTCTGTCAAAAATGTGAAAAGGCAGCCTACTAAATTGGAGAAAATATTTGGCAATCACATATCTGATAAGGGTTTAATATCCATGATATATATCTAATTAAAACATAGGCCAAAGACTTGTAAAGACAACTGTCCAAAAAAGAAATAAAAATGGCAATGAAACACATGAAAAAATGTTCAATATCACTAGCAATAAGAGAGATGCAAATCAAAACTACAGTGAGATATCATTTCACACCTATTAGACTGGCTGCTATTAAAAAGTTGGAATACTGCAATTGTTTGAGAGGATGTGGAGAGATAGGAACGTTTATTCACTGTTGGGGGGAATGTAGAATGGTATAGCCCATTTAAAGGACTGTTTGACAGTTCCTAAGGAAGGTGAATATAGACTTGCCTTGGGACCCATCAATACCATTGCTAAGTATATACCCAGAAGAACTGAAAGCAGCGACACGATTAGACATTTGCAGACAAATGTTCATAGCAGCATTATTGGAAATAACCCCGGTGTCCAACAACTGATGAATGATAAACAAATTGTGGAGTATACACATGATGGAATATTATGCAGCAGTAAGAAGAAATGAAGTTGTAAAATAAATGACAACATGGATGAAACTGGAGGACACTATGTTGAGTGAAGCAAGCCAGACACAAAAGGACAAATACTGACTATATGACTGCACTATTATGAACTAAATATATTATGTGAAATATAAATATATTATGTAAAATATGAATATAGGTGAAATTCATATATAAGACCATTTTTCTTCAAAGCTGAACAAATGTAAGTTAATACTAAAAAATGTTAATATCAGACAAAAAGGAAACATTGTATTGAATGGAGGAGACCAGACACAGAATGCTGCATACTGTATGATTCCTTTGTGTAGAGTTTAAGTTCAATAGATTTGAAATTAGATTGGTGGTTGTGTGGGGCTTTGGAATGAATGCTAGGGGTTGTACAGTGTTACTTTTGGGTGTAATTAAATTGTTCTGAAATTTTTGAGACGGTGAATGTACAACTTGTGATTATGTTAAAAATCAATGATTGTACAATTTAGATAGAGTGTAAGGTATGTGAATATCTCTCTATAAAACTGCTTAATAAACAAATAAAAATTGTGCAAGAATAACCAGAAATAGTAGCTATATATAACAGGAGAGACAGAGAGAGAGTGAGAGGTGAGGAATTTTCTTGTTTCTTTGTTTTTCTGTATTTTGTTTAAAATTATTATTGAAATAATGAAAATACTCTAATAATGATGAAATGATGAATGCACATCTATGTGATTATTCCAAATACCACTGATTATACACTTTGAATGAATTATATGCTTTATTAATATGTATCAATAAAGTTGATTTGTTAAAAACAATGAAGGTGAGTTTAAAGATTTCACAAACAAAAACTGATAGGATATGTTACCAAAAGCCCAGAATTACAAGGGATACTACAGAGAGTTCTGCAACCTGAGAGGAAAAAACAAGGGTGAGAGACTTGGAGAAGAGTGTAGAAATAAAGATTTTTAAGAAGGTTAAATTAAAGGGTTAAGAGACAATAGTATGATACGAAAACTGAAAGTCAAAGGACAAAATGGATGAAGCAAGCAATGCCTTTACAGTAATAACATAAAATGTTAATGACTTGAAATCACAAATCAAAAGGCATAGAGTAATAGAATGGATTAAAAAAAACCATGATGTGGGTCATTGACCATGGTTGGTTGCAATGCTTCAATGTTTGTACATTAGTTTTAACAAATGTACCATCCACATGTAAAATGTTATTAATAAGGGAGAGGAGAAAGAGGGAGGGCATGGGGTATATAGGAATCATGTGTGTTTTCTGTGTGACTTTTATGTATCCTGAAGCTTTTTGAAGGTAAAATGAAAAAAAAAAAGACACTGGGGAATATATGAAAAACTGTCACTGTACATTCAAAACAACAGATCTTACAGTGATGAAAGACAAAATGTCTAAATATTTCTTTTTATTATTTCAAATTGTTTTAAATTTTTTTGTATTTTATTAGTTATTTTAAAAATTATTACTTCAATTTCTTATTAATTTTATTTGGTTATTTTGTTGGCTTCATTTTGGAGAGATTTTGGACCACAGAAGGGTCACAGCAGTGGCTGGGGAGGATCACTGGTATGGGGTGTCAGTGATATTCAGATGCATGAGAAGGAGTTCATCTGGGGCATGCCTTTAAGACATATGAATATGTTTAAGTATTTATGGCACATTGTCTAGGTGGGTGGAGAGCCACACGGTAACGAAAAGAATAATGAATTCTCATCCTAGCGAGTTCTGTTCCACACTCTAATAGGACATCAAGAATCCCCTGGGTGCAAAGGCAATGTCTAGTGAAGGAATACTGACCATTATGCCAGGTCCTTGATATTGATGATTGTACTTATGACCCTTTCTTTGTGAAATTGAAACTTAGCTTAGTATTATATATTGCCTGAGAGTTACCTCCTGAAAGCCTCATTTCTCAAATGTGGCAACTCTCTAAGTCAAACTCATCATATAAATGTACTACCATCTCCCCAGCATGGAACATAATTCCTGGGAATGAGCCTTGCTGGCACAGAGGGATTATTACCAAGCACTAACTAGCAATGCATCTGGAAAAAGACCTTGACCAAAAGGGGGAAATGGTAAATACAAATAAGTTTTTATGGCTCAGAGACTTCAACATGAGTCAGGAGTTTATTCCAGAGATTACGCTTTTGCAGGTCTCAGCACAATCTCATTGGCTGCCACAATAAATAGTGCTGCAAATAACAGGGCCCTGAAGGCTCTAGAGATATCCAGAAACTATAAGCAGCGTAGACAGCTCAGGAATTCAGCACCCTGTCAGTGGGCCTTACTTTGGAATTTATGCTCCCCAGTGTAACAGAGTTAAACTCATTTATAGGTTCTCTACACATGGCTTTTCTGCCAATTTTTATTTGAACCTATAATAGCACTATACTTGATAAATATATGATCCAGACACTTAAGTCTTTGGTCTGTCTGTGTGTCTGTTGAGCCCTGAATTTCAGCAGTGTTGCAACATCTATTCTCAAGTTAATTGGACCCATCCAGGAAAACTAGCAAGGAGATGATGACAGACAACACCTATCCCAAGAAACAGAGAGTGTCTGCAACTGCAAGCAAGATAGCTCCATCCATTTGCCCATGGGATATAAGCCCTCTATCAATTAGAAACAATCCTCAATACTGGGGCAATATTAGTGGACTAAAGTAGACTTATTATTTTAGTGCAAACTTATTATTATTCTAGCAATAGAAGAATATTTACCATTGATGTAAAAGCAGTGTCCACCAGAGTTTCTGAAGGATGGGAAAGGGAAGAATAGGTATAATATGGGGGCATTTTCAGGGAATTGGATTTGTCCTGCATGACATTGCATTATGACATTTTGTCATAACTTGCAGAATTGTGCATGACAGAGTGTGAAGTCTGTTGTGGACTGTGATCCATGGTTGGTAGCAATACTGCAATATGGGATCATCAATTGTAACAAATGTACCACACAAATGAAGGATTTTAATGTGCGAAAGTGTGTGTGGGGAAAGGGGGCATATGGGAATCCCTTATATGTTTTATGTAACACTTATGTATTCTAAAGCTTTTTTA
>JAQZBX010028979.1:0-27541 GCA_029593785.1 Cabassous unicinctus
CTTGGGATTAGAAATTAATGGACTTACATATTCAAATATCTCGAGGAAAATACATTGGACAGTAATTCTACATTTAATGTAAATTTCAAATTAAATAATGAGCTGGTGATAATTAAAGGCATATTCTCTCAAGCAAAGATACAGAAATGTAACTCCTAAACTTTGTAAGAATATTAGCTGTTATAAAATGGTGCAGTGATATATTTTCCCAGGAAACAGCTGTGAAGATGATCCAAGGAGAAACAAATCAACTTAAAAAAATTAACATGATGGAGTCTTCAATTTTGAAATATTGAAAATATATGATATATTTCAGATAATGGAGCAATATGAACAAATTTCAAAAGTTTACTGTGCTTATTACTTTTGAATAAAAAATGCATATAGTAATAATGAGCTACTTACTTCTATTTTAAAAAGAAGTTTCTAAGTCATAATGATCCTGGTGGGTCCCTTGTACCAGTTGCAGGTTGTAGCCAAAGTTAAATGAGGATAAGTTCCTTAAGGCAGAAGTTATCTACATAAGGATTTTAAACAAAAAAAGGAGTCTTCATGCTTTGCAATTCTGAGCTATTAAAATTTAGTGTATTCTTTAGGCATCAAATTTTTGGCTTAGCTTTTGGGAATCGGGGAGATAAGTCTCTTTCCACCTGGAGGGAATATTTTTTAAATATCTATGTTACAATCTGTTTCACATTATATAATCAAAATCTGGTGTTCTGCCAGCAAAATTCATTGCCGTTTATTACTACTATTTTTTCTATTCTGTAACTACTGATTCCTTGTCCTTACTCATGCAGTAAGCTTGAATAAAAGGAGTATGGAAAAAAATTTTTTATCCACATCTCAATGAGAGACCAACACTTCTGAACATTATTCTATGTTGAAGGCCAGAATTATATAGACCCTGTTTAAATAAGGAAAGCAAATTTTCAAGACTTTCCATTTCAACAGGTCTTTCAGTGCTATATTGTTGTAATTTCCTCAAATCCCCAGTTTTCTTTCAACTATAATTACTTTATTACTTATCCCAGACAATTGAACAGTAGACTTCTGTTTTATATTCCAATTAAAAATTTCTTCCAGGTTGGCCATATCCAATACCTTGAATTTTTTCATGTTGAAGTAGTTGATACATATAGCGTGGTCTTTTCCATAGCATGTCATTCTTTGTTTTTTGCTCAAAACCATTCTAAACATTTTCCAAAACATTTTGAATATATAGAGAGTCTTTTGAGGAAGAAACCATGATCTATACCAAGATGGGATTCAGTGAAAAAAACTGGGCCACAGTGTTGCATAATTCACTATCAGATATGGAAATAAACCAAAAATATATAGTAAATAAAATTGCTTTCAATTTATGTTTTTAATAATTTTTAATCAAGAAAAACAATTCTTGGGAAGTCAGAACACTGTTAACCATTCTGACAAGAGCAGTGTTAATCTCCTTGTACAGCAAGCTATAGATGATTGGGTTTATGAATAGGTGTACCATGTAATAAAACATTCCCATGAGGATACTTTTAAGAGATCATTTCTTTGACACCAGGCATTAAGAAATAACAAGCAAAATGATAAATGTCAATTGTGGTTTACATGTGGATAAATATTCGTTACAGAATTCCACAGAATGAATTCTTAACAGCTTAAAAATATATTAATACATGATATAAATCTACAAACTGCCTACTAAGGCAAAGCAAGCACTTTGATTAGCAAATTTGGATTGCTTGGTCACAGATCTGGGGTGGCTATTGTTTCAACCCACCCCAGAAAAGGGTGGCAGCAGCCATTGTTTCAATCCTCCCCTTACAGGGCAGAGGCAGTGGAGATTAAAAATGCAGCTCTTCCCGAGTGCTAAAAGGGACACTTACCTGAAGGACTGCATTTCTTAAGCAGGAAATCTCAGGTTTGGGGGGCTGTCAGAGAAGCTTTAGGTGCCCATCCTGATATCCTCCCCAGCTTTGGAATTGGCATGCACTTGATTTTTGGGTCCTTGGTCTTTTTCAGCTGGGAAACACTGGCTTGGGAATGTTATCTCCAGGGTGACACTTCTCCCAGAAATGGCTCTCCAGGCAAATGCAGCATAAGATAATAAAGGGAGTATAAAAAACTATAAAGGTAGACAGCCTGAGGCAAATGTCTGCTGGCTTCAAATACACAGGAAAGGTAGGTCTGTCCCCTGAAAAACTAAGGGGACAACTAAATTCCTGTAAACAGGTGAACTACAAAACAACTAACAATCAAAAAACCGGGATGAGACAAAGTCACAGAAAATAAGGGAAAACCATGCACACTACCTTCACCTGGGGCAGACTTTCTTGAAAGGAAGACTTAAACTCAAAGAAATTTCTGTCTTATCACCAGTTGATTACAAAAACAAAAACAAAATCCCCCAGACATGCCATGGACTAAATCACAGAATTAGCATTTTATAATATTAAAAAATAAAGTGTGCAACAAAAGAGTCTAAGACAAAGAAAAAAATAAATGATATACTATCCAAAAACAAGATAAAAATACTGAAAACAACAAATAATAATAAGAAAATGTGGAAATACTGAATAAAGCCTTTAAGAATGATCCTAAGAATTCTCAGAAGATGAAAGAAAGTACAGAGAAAGAGGGAAAATCTATAAGGAAAACAATGAATGAATAGCAAGCTGATGCAACAAACAGCTGCAACAAGCAGACAGAATGAGCAGAGAAAAGATGTGGCTCAAGTGGTTGGGCACCCACCTCCTACATGGAAGGTCCCAGGTTTGGTTCTCAATGCCTCCTAAAGAAGACAAACAGACATAGTGAGTAGACACAGCAAGCAGACCTTAAGTGGAAACTACAAGCAGACAGATGAGGGATCCATTTCGGGGGGGCAGGGGAACAATAAGGTGTATAATCAATGGCGCTTTAAAAATCATATATATATTTTTAAAGAATAGATTGAAAGTGGCAGAAAAAAGAATCAGTGAACTTGAAGGCAAGAGACTTGAAAAAACTCTGGCTGAGGATCAGAGAGAAAAAGAAATATTAAAAGGGAAAATAGCCTAAGACAGCTATGGGATAACATATGCAAACCAATATATGCATTATGGGAGTCCCAGAAGAAGAAGAAAGTGGCAGAAAGAATAGTCAAAGAAATAATGACAGAAAACTGACCAAAGACTGAGTGGCAATATTGCAACAGAAACTTTAGAGGTGAGAAAGCAATGGGTTAAAATACTGAATTAAAACAACTGTCACCCAAGACTTTAATATCTAGATGGATTCTTTCAAAAATGAAGGAGTGACTAAGACATTCCCAGACAAACAAAAGCTGAAGGAATTCATCAACACTAGACCTGAATGCAAGACATTCCTTCAATTGAAAGAAAGGACACTAGGCAGTGGTTAAAAGAAGCATAAAGGATGGAAAAATTGTGTTTAAGGTAATTGTTTGGGTAATTATAAATACCGGTTTTATTTTATTGTTTTTTTTTTTTTTGTTTGTTTGTTTGTTTGGTATCTAACTCCACTTGTTACTTTAATAGGTATTAAAATGCAAATGAAAAAAATTAATGATAAATCTAGGTTTGGGGGCATGTAATTACAATGATATAAGTGGTAACATGTATAAAATAGTTGGGGAGGGGTTGTGTCATTTATGGAACTGCGGGGAGGGCTAGAGGAAGGAACAGATGAACTTTGGTGAGGAAGTGGATTGTGGTTGAGTAAACAATTGTGGGAGTGTTCTTTTGGTATCTATGGCAGGGAAGAGTCACTGGTGCAGTATATCAGTGATGTGGGGATGTTTGGGGAAGGGTACATCTAAGGAATGCCTCTATAGAATATGAAGGTGTTCATGTTGTCATAGGGGGTTATCTTAGTAGGTAGAGAGCCACACAATAACCAATAAAATATTAAATTCCCATCCTTGAAAATGCTACGATGTTCTTAAATAGAGTAGCAAGAATCTCTAGAGTACATAGGCAGTGCTTAATAAGAAGAAAATGGTTGAATATTCTAAGCTTATGATATTAATACTTGTACTTATGAACTTTATACTTGTAAAATTGAAATGAAGCCTAATAATATCTATTGCCTAGGACTTATCACATGAAAACCTCCTTGTTACTCAAATGTGGTCTCTTTCTAAGCCAAGCTCAGCAACTAAACTCAATAACTTCCACACAGCATGGGACATGACTCCTCAGGTTGATCCTCCATTGCACCAAGAGATTAATACAAACAATGACTCATTTGGAAAAAGATCTTGACCAAAAGGGGAAAACATTAAATCCAAAAAATTTTATGGCTAAAACATTTCAAAATGTATTAGGAGGTCATTTCAGAGGTTACACTTTTGCATATTCCAGGAATATCTCATTAACTGTCACAGTGAACAAAACCAAAAAAGGGTCCTCCTGATGGCTCTAGGGACACCCAGACTCTATAGAAAAGGCACATAACCCCTTGAAATCAGCACCACATTGATGGGTCTTATCTCGGAATATATGATAATATATTTTCCCATTGTAATAAATGTAATCATTTAAAATTTCCCTACCCATCATTCTTTTACCACTTTTATATGAACTAAAATTGAGCACCATACACATTAAATATATGTCCCAGAGACTTAAATCTTTGGATTATTCATGTGCCGGTTGAGCCTTGATTTTCAGTGGTATTGTGGCCATCACCTACTCTTCAGTTAAAAAGACTCACCCAGGATAACTAACAAAAAGATAATAGATAACATGCACCCCAAAAATAAAAGTATCTACAACTACAAGGAAAACAGTTGCTTCCATCAGCCCCTTAAGATTTAATGCCCCTTTAAATCGAAAGCAGAGTAGGCATCACAATCCCAAAATTCTTAAGATCCAGGAGTAAACAAACATCTGGGGGAATACAACTGTGGATGAAAGTAGACTTTTTATTATTATAGTAACAGAAAACCTTGTACCACTGAGATAAAGATATAAAGAAAAGTAGGAATATAGGACATTTTTAGGGCATTGGAAATGTTCTGCATGATATACCAATGATGCATGGCTGCCATTATACATTTTGTCAAATCCTATAAAACTGTACTCTGTGAATTTTAAATCATAATGTAAATTATAGACCTTGGTTAGTGGCAAATCTTCAATAACTGTACATCAATTATAAGAAATATACCACAATGATGTAAAATGTTATTAATAAGAGAAATGGGGGAGGGTATGTATATGGAGTATATAGGAGTCCACTTTTCTTTCTATGTAACTTTTATAAAACTTCTCTCTAAATAAAGTTACTATATAGGAAAAAAGGTGGGGGACAAAGGTTAAAGGAAAAGTGTATGTGCATGCAATTGAAGTAAAGTTACTACCAAACCAATTATGATTGTTATATATTTACAATGTTAAATTTTAGCCTTATGGCAACCACAAGGAAATGAGATGAAAATTATATCCAGATAGAAATAAGGCATTTAATATGGTACAATACCAAAAAAGCCAATAAATATAAAAGTAGGCATTAGTGGAAGTGAAGGACAAAAATGTATGACTTAAAAAGACTGAAGAGCATAAAGGTAGAAAAAAGACTTCAAGTGTAAATTTATTAAACTCTGTATTGAAATGGCAGAGATTGGCAGAATGGAAAATAATAAAATAAACAGACCAACCTATAAACTGTCTGTAAGACACCTTAAATACAAAGATACAAGTAGGTTATATGTGAAATGATGGAAAAAGTATATCATACAAGTAGTATTCAAATGAGAATTGGCATAAGTCTAATAATATAATATGAAATAGACTTTAGTAAAAGTAATTACATTTATGATGGACAAAGATGGTCATTACATACTTATGAAGGAAAGATGGTCATTACATACTTATGAAGGGTATAATTCAGAAGGAAGACTGAATAATTGTGTGTGTATATATATATATACATATATGCACTTAACAGCAGAACCCAAATATATGAAGCAAATACTGACAATTTTCAGGGAAGTAATTGATCAGTCTACATTAATATTAGCAGAAATTAACACAACACTTTCAATAATAGATATAACATCTAGTAAGAAGGTCAGTAAGGAAGTATAGGACTTGACTGATAAACTTTACCATCTTGACCTAATAGATATATATATAGAACACTACTACATCCAATGAAAATAGAACGCACATTCTTCTTGAGTTCTTCTTGAGTGCACATGGGTCAGTCTCCAGGATAGACTATATGTTGGGTCACAAAATGAGTTTCAATAAATCAAAAAAAAAAAAAAAAAGATTTAAAACATAAAATGTATTTTGTCAGACCACAACACAATGAAGCTAGGAATATATAACAGAGGGAGTAATGGAAAATTCACAAATATTTGGAAAGTTAAACAACATATTCTTAAACAAACAATGAATTGAAGAGGAAATCAGAAGAGAAATAAATATCTTGAGAGGAATGAAAATGAAAATAAAACAAAACAAAATTTATGGTATGCAGTAAAGGCAGTGCTTATAGTGAAAATTATAGCTATAAATGCTTACATTTAAAAAAATAGATTAAAGATGCCAAGTCAGAGTGCTAACTTCAGAACTGTAGGAAGTATAAAAAGAAGTGAAAGCTAAATGCAATTCAAGCAGAGGGAAGGAAATATCAAATATTAGAGTGGAGATAAATAAAATAGAAAACAAAAAATAATAGAATCAACAGAATAGAAAATTGGTTGTTTGAAAAGATCAATAAAATTGACAAGTGTAGCTATACTCACAAAGAAAAAGAAGAGAATAGATGCAAACAGTGAAAACAAAAAATGAAAAGGGGAACATTACCAGTGACACTGATAAAATAAAAGGGTTATAAGAGTTTGCTAAGAACAAATGTATGCTGATAAATTTGATAACTTAGATGAAATAGACAAATTCTTAGAATCATACAAATGACCTACTGATTCAAGAAGAAATTGAAAATCTCTATAAACAAATAGTAAATTGATTGACTGTAATAAAAAACCACTGATCCTCATCCTTTCAGCTAAGATCAAGTGTAATAACCTCCTGATAAAGAATAGCCAGAGACCAGATGACTTCAAATGGGAATTTCACCAATTATTCCAAGAAGACATAATTCCATTCTGCTCAAAATCTTCCAGAAAATTTAAAACGAAGGAATACTCCATAACTCATTCTATGAGGCCAGCATCACCCTCAAAACAAAGGTGTATAAAGATACCACAAGAGAAGAAAACTACAGAACAATATATTATAAATATAGATGCAACAATCCTCAACAAATATTATCCAACCAATTCCAATAGAATATTAAAACTATATATACACCATGAGAAAGTAGGATTTATCTCTGATATTCAAGGTTGGATCAATATAGGAAAAGCAATTAATGTAATAGAAAGAAGGAATAAAACACATGATAATCTCAATCAATAAAGAAAAGGCTTTTGACAAATACAGAATCTTTTCTTGATAAAAACACTTAGAAAAATAGGAATAGAAGGAAACTTCCTTAACATGTTAAAGGACATATATGAAAAGCCCGTAACGAACATTTTACTTAATGGTGAAAGACTGAAAAGTTTCCCTCTAAGATCAAGTAGACAAGGATAAACTCTACCCCACTGTTTTTGAATATTGCACTGGAAATTCTTGCCAGAGCAATTAGGCAAGAATAAAAGCCATCCAAAATAATCAAAATATAAGAAGATATCTAACCACAGTTGTAAAGGACTTGTACTCAGAAAACTACAAAATTTTGCTAAAAGAAATTAAAGATGACAGGAATGACAAGGAAGGATATTCCATGGTCATGGATTGGAAGATTAATATCATTATCATGTCAATCCTATTAAAAGCAATTTATAGATTCAATTCAATCTCAATCAAAATTCCAACAATCTTCTTTGCAGAAATGGAAAAGCCAAACATCAAATATATATGGAATGGTAAGTTGTCTTGAATACCTAAAGATATCTTGAAAAAGTAGAAAAAAGAAATATACCAGAAACAATGGGAATAAAAGTCACAATAAAAGAGATTAAAATATACTAGAGGCATTCAAAAGAAGATTTGAACAAGCAGAAGAAAGAATCAGTGAACTAACAAACATAACAATTGATACCATACAGACAGAAGAACAGATAGAGGGGAAAAAGGAAAAATTGTGAAGGTCTCACGGATTTGAATCACAGCCTGAAGAGAACAAACAAATATCATGAGTGCCTCAGAAGTAGAAGAGAAGGGGGAAAGAGCAGAAAGTATATTTGAGGAAATAATGGCACAAAACTTGTACATCTTATGAAAGACAAAAATATGCATGTTCAAGAAGCACAACAAACTCCAAACAGAATAAATCCAAATAGACCTACTCTGAGAAGCATACTAATAAGAATGTCAAATTCCAAAGGTAAAAACAAAATCCTCTAAGTAGCAAGAGTAAAGTGATTTGACCAATACAAGGGGACCACAATAAGACTATGGGTGGAATTCTCATCAGAAATCATGGAGTTGAGAAGGCAGTACTATGATAAATTTAAGAAGCTGAAAGAGAAAAAATGTGAAATAAAAGTACTTTATCCTGAAAAAATAAAATTCCTAAAAAGAAGAAGTGTTTAAAATATTCACAGATAAGCAGAAACTGAGAGAGGTTGTAAACAAGTGACCACATCTAGAATAAATAATATAGGGATTTCTGCAGGCTGAAAGGAAAAGACAGGAGAGAAAGGCTTGGAATAGAATTCCAAGCCTTGGAATTCTAAGGCTTGGAATTAGAAATAAAGACTAATATCAAGAGTAACTAAAGAAATAAAAAAGACAAAAACAAAAGATAGGACATATACAAAGAAAAGGAAAGTATGGTTGAAGTAAGAACTGCATTTACAGTAATAATATTGAATGTTAATGGATTAAAATCCCTAATTAAAAGACACAGGTTGGCAGAATGGCTAAAAAAATATTATCCAAATATATGCTCTTAACAGGAGACTTATCTTAGACCCAAAGTCACAAATAGGTTGAAAGTGTAAGGTGGGAAAAAGATGTTCCACAAAACTAGTAACCAAAAGAGAGCTGGGCTAGCTATATTAATATTAGATGAAATATATTTTAAATGCAAAATTGTTATAAAGGTCAAGGAAGGATGCTATATGTTAATAAAAGGGGCACTCCAACAAGAAGAAACAACTACAAAAATCTTTTTGCACCAATCCAGGGTGCCCCAAAATCGATGGGCAAAAACTGGCAAAACTGAAGGGAAAAAGAGAATTCTCTACAAAAATAGTTGGAGACATCCATACACTACTCTCATTAATAGATAGCACATCTAGACAGAAGAAGAATATGGAGACAGAGAGCTTGAATAATATGATGCATGAAATAGGCTTAGCAATCATATACAGGACATTGCATCACAAAACAGCAGGATATACATTCTTCTAAAGTGTCCATGGATCATTCTCTGGGATAGACTACATGTTGGGCCACAAAATAAGTCTTAATAAATTTTAAATAATTAAAATTACACAGAGCACTTTTCATAACCATAATGGAATGAAGCTGAAAATGAATGACAGGAAGAAAACTGGCAAATTCACAAATATTCAGAAGTTAAAAAAAAAACACATTAAAAAAATCAGTGGTCGAAAGAAGAAATTATAAGCAAAATTTGTAAATATCTCAACATGAATAAAAGAAGGAAACAGCATATGAAAACATTGGATGCAGCCAAAGAAGTGAGGGGAGGGACATTTTATAGTTATAAGCATCTACATTTAAAAAGAAGAAAGATCTTAAATCAAAGATATAACTGAACACCTGAAGGAACTAAAAAAAGAAAGAGAAGTTATTCCAAAGCAAGTAGAAGAAAAGAAAGAACAATTATTACAACAGAAAAAAATAAGAGAATAGAAAACCATAGAGAGAATTGAAAAACAAATTCTGGTTCTTGAAAAGATAAAAATTTACAAATTTTAGCTATACTGAAAAAATAAAAAAGAGAACAGATTCAAATAAATAAAATCAGAAATGAGAGGGGGGACATTACTACTGACCAAACAGAAATAAAAAAATGATCTTAAGAGGATACTATGAACAAATGTATCCCAACAAATTAGAACACTTTGATGAAATGGACAAATTTCTAGAAACTGTCAAATAGCCTACACTCACTCTAGAAAAAAATGAAAGACTTCAACAGACCAATCACAAATAATAGGATTGAATCAGTCATCAAAAAAATGTCAACACTATGTTTTGGGAGAGGTTTTGGATTGCAGAAGAGTCACAACGATGGCAGGGAAGGATCACTGGTGAAGGGTGTCAGTGATGGGGTGATGTATGGAAAGGGGTTCACCTGGGGCATGCCTTTATAGAATGTGATTATATTCAAGTGGTCATGGGGTATTGTTTCAGTGGGCAGACCCACACAATAACTGAAAGAATATTGAATTTCCATCCTGAGAAGTCATGCTGTATTCTCTAATAGAATGGCAAGAATCCCTAGAGTACTTAGTCATTGCCTAGCGAAAAAGGACAGAAAATATGCCAGGTCCTTGACATTGATGGCTGCACTTATGAGCCTTGCTATTGTGAAACTGAAATTTCACTTAGTATTATATATTGCCTAAGAGTTACCTCCTGAAAACCTCCTTTTTCTCAAGTGTGGCCTCTCTAAGCCAAAAACAGCACATAAATTCACTACTTTCCCCTTGGCATCAGGCATGACTGCTCGGGATAAACCTACCAGGTATTTAGGGATTATTACCAGGCACTGACTAATGATGCATTTCACTAGTCAAAATATTTCTCCCAAAAGGGGAAAATATTAAAGATGGTCAGTTTTCATAGCTAAGAGATTTAAAAGTGTGTGAGGAGTTCATTCCAGAGGTAATGCTAATACACATCTCAGGAGGATCTCATTGAATGCCGCAATGAACAGTGCCTCAAGCAGGGGTACTCCTGTAGGCTCTAGTGACATCTAGACACTATAGGCAGGGCATACAATCTAAGGAATTAGGCCCCTGTCAATGGGCATTACCTTGGAGCATATTTTCCCCAATATAACAAAGTTATACTCATTTTTTAATTTCCCTATATTTGGCTCTTCTGCCCCTTTTATTTCAACCTATAATTAACATTATAGGTTCAAATAATCATTAAATAAATGTACAAGAGACTTAAATCTTTTGTTTGTTCACATGCTTGTTGAGCTCTGAATCTCAGCAGAGTTGCAACACCACTCTCCACTTCATTGGGTTTGCCCAGAACAATTAAAAATGATGATGATGGACTACACCCATTCAAAAAGCAGAGTATCTACAACAGCAAGCAAGTCAGTTCCAAACATATGGATGATTTTTTTGTAAGTTCACAAATTCTCAAACAAGAATATATTTTAAAAAATACACTAGGGGCACATAACAACAGATTTGAATTGCTTGAAGACAGAATTGGTGATATTGAAGAGGGAATATCTGAAAATGTAAAGACAGAAAACAGATAGAGAAGAAATTGGAAAAATGAAGAGAGTCTGAGGGAACTGAATGACAATGTGAAAAAGAAAAGCATATGCATAATTTTTGCCCCAGAAGGAGAAAAGAATGAAAAAGGGCAGAAAAATATTTGAGTAAATAATGACTGAAAACTTCCCAACCCTTACAAAAGACATAAATATCAAGATTCAAGAAAGTCATCACACACCAAACAGAATGAATTCAAAAAACCTACTCTGAAACACCTGCTATATTAATTGACAGAGATAAAGAGAGGATTCTGAATGGAGTAAAAGAAAAGCATCACATACAAGGGAACCTCAAAAAAATTAAATGCTGACATTTCATCAGAAACCAGGAAGGCTAGAAGTAGTATGATGTAGTTAAGCTACTGAAAGAGAAAAATTGCTAGCCAAGTATTCTGTATCCAGCAAAACTGTTGTTCAAAAATGAGGGTGAGTTTAAATTCTTCACAGATGAACAAACCTGAGAGAACATGTTGCCAAAAGGCCATAATTACAAGAGATACTAAAGGGAGTGCTGAAGCCTGAAAGGAAAAAAAAAGTGTGAGAGCCTTGGAGAAGAGTGTAGAAATGAAGATTATTAGGAAGGGTAAATTAAAAGGTAAAAAGGCAGACAATAGTAAGATATTACAATGGAAAGCCAAAAGATAAATTGGGTGAAGTAAGTAACAGCTTTACATTAATATTTAATACTAATGTCTTGGATTCCCAATCAAAAGACATAGACTGATAGAATGGATTAAAAAAAATGAGACATCTTTGTGCTGTCTACTGGATGCTCTTCTCAGATGTAAGGTCACAACCAGGTTGAAAGTGAAAGATTGGAAAAAGATATATGCAAATAGTAATGGAAAAGGGCCATTGTTCCAATACAAATATTGGACAAATAGATTTTAAATTAATAAATGATAAAATTCACTAAGAAGAAATAGATGTAATAAATATTTATGCATATAATATGGGTGCTTCAAGATACACGAGGTACACACTGGTGAAACTGAAGGGAGTTATAGATGTTGCCACAAGAATAGTTCAACACTTCAATACACCACTTGCAATATTGGATAGAACATTGGGGTGGAGGATAAATAAAGATACAGAGAGCTTGAATAATATGATAAATGAACTAGACTTAGCAGAAATTTACAGAGCATTGAGCCCCAATTCAGCAGGATATATATTCTTTTCAAGCACTCCAGGATCCTTTTCCAGGACAGAACATATGTTGGTTCACAAGACAGGTCTCAATAAATTTAAAAAAAATAAAATTTTACAAAATACCTTTTTATGATCATAATAGAATGAAGCTGTAAATCAATAATGGATGGAAAAAGGTAAAATTCACAAATATATGCAGATTAAACAACACACTCAAATCATCAGTGGTGAAAGAAGAAATTGAAAGAGAATTTGGTAAATATCTTGAATGAAAATGAGAAAACAACATATCAAAAACTAGCCCTCAATATGTACATTTCAATTCTTCTTTTTGCTCACCCAGTGTCTTCTTAATATCCTTAATTTCTTTAGCCATCTCATTGAATTTGTTAAGGTGTTTTGTTTGAACATCTATGATTAGTTGACTCAACTCCATCATGTCATTTGGAGGCTTCTCTTGTTCTTTTAACTGGGTCATATCTTCCTATTTCTTGGTATCAATTGTAGTTTTTTGTGGGTGTCTTGTCATCTGGCTTACTAGATGTTTTTCTTCAAGGTGCAGTTTCTCTATTTTGTTTAGAGCTTTCTTGCCTTTTCTCCCTTCCTTTTTGTGTAGTAGGAGGTGAGGATGTAGTTGGTGCTGTAAGCTGTGGAGGATGAAGCTTCTCACATTGCCCCAGGAATTGATGAAGCTTTTCCCACTTTTCTCTTCTGCCGGGGTTGGGACAGAACTGCAGCCATGTGTAAAAATCCAAGTTGTTTAGGACAAGACTGTCTGTAGTTGCCCAGAGAGACTGATTAATCTTCACACTCCTTCCTCCTGTCTGGGACAGAGGTGGAGCTGATGGTTTTGGCAGCAATCTATGCCATACAAGTTCAAAATAATTGCAGTTGCCCAGGTAGCCTGACATAGCAGGAACGCCCTCCCTGAAAGTGTGGGGATGGACCCACTGGAGTGCTCAATAATCTAATCCAAGTGGGCCAAATACAACTGCAGTTACCCTGAGAGTCTGAGTGAGTACTGTCCCTTGTCCCCTTTAGGGGGTGGAAACAGAACTATCGATGCCCAACAGTTCAGTTCATGTAGGCCAAAAGTGCCTGCTGTTGCCCAGAGAGTCTGAGGAAACATCAGCTTCCTCCTATCCTGTTGGATGGTGGGGGTGGATCCAGGGGCACCCAATAGTTCAGTCCCTGTAGGCCAAGAGTAACTGCCATTGCCCTGAGATGGTGAGAAAATGCCAGTCCCCTCCTGTAGCAGTTTGTCAGTTTGATGTAATTATTAATTCCAAAAATAGATATTGGATTATGCTTGTAAACTGGTCTGCTAATCTGGGCATGAATAAGTTAAGATTAGGGCATTGACTGGGCCAGGTCTGTAGGGCATTGAGTCCCACACCTTGGTGGGTGGGGAATCAAATATAAAAGGCATGGCAAGGGACAGAGGGAGAAGTTTTGATCTTGGAGTCTTGAGCTGCAGCCCCGGGAAGTAAGAGAGCTTGGTCATGAAGAAGGAGAGAAGGCTCTGGGAAAGAGACAAGCCATTCACCTGATAATCTACAGCTGGCCTTGTGGAGAGAAGGAAAGCCTAGAGAGCCTCATATTCGACAGCTCACCTTGTGGAGGAAACAGAGGAGTTAAGCCTGGAGAGAAGCACAGCCCTGGGAAGAGAGGAACCCAAGAAGTCTGAACCCTGGCAAACATTGGCAGCTGTCTTGCTGCAACACATGGAAATGGACTTTGGTGAGGGAAGAAACTTATGCTTTATGGCCTGGTAAATGTGGACTTCTACCACAAATATGTACCCTTTATAAAACCAACCAATTTTTGGTATTTTTCATCAGCACCCCTTTGGCTGACTAATACACCTCCTATCCTATTAGTAGGTAGTGGTGGATCCACAGACACCCAACAGTTCAGTTCCTTTAGGCTGAATGTACCAGCTGTTGCCCAGAGAGAGTGTGGAGATACCAGACCACTCCTATCCTATCAAGAAGTGGTTGTGGATTCATAGGCACCCAACAGTCCAGATCATGCAGTCCAAACATCACCAGCTGTTTTAGTTTTCAAAAGGATTCCAAGGTAATACCAGAAATGGGTTGCCTCTTACAACAGGGATTTATTAACTAATAAACTTACTGTTCTGAGGCTGAGAAAAATGACCAAATGAAGGCATCAGGTGATGCTCTCTCCCTGAAGATCAGCTGCCAGAGACTCTGGTTTCATGTTACATGACAAGGCACAATGGTGGCATCTGCCAGTCTCTGCCTTCTATACGAGGCTTCATTGCTATCAGCTTCTGGCTTCCTCCAGCTTTCTTTCTGCTCCTGTGGCTTTCTTTCTGCTCCTATGGATTTCTCTTTTTTCCAGTTTCCATTAATTTTAGCTTCTGGATTCTGGGACTCTCTCTCAGTTCTGTATATTTCACTCTATCTCTGTGGCTTTTTTTTCACTGTATATGCATCCTATTTTTAAAGAACTCAAGTAAGATGATTAAGACCCACCCTGTGCAACACCTTACTGAAGTAATCTAACCAAATGGCCCTTCACTGCAGAAATTTAATCAAAGGGCCAACTTACAATAGACTCACACCCACAGGAATGGATTAATTTAAGAAGATAATTTTCTGGGGCCACAAAAGACTCAAACTAGCACATTAGTTATTAAGGAAATGAAAATCTAAACCACAGTGAGATATGCATTCAAACCCACTGGAATGTTGAACTTTTAATAAAACAAAAAACTGAAAGTGTTGCATAGGATGTAGAGAAATAAGAACATTCAATCATTGATGATGAGAATATAATCCATTTTGTTTTTCTCTCAGGAAGCTAAGTATAAAACTATCATATGACCCAGCAATGCTTCTACTGTGTATATATTTAGAAGAATTGAAAGCAGGGTCTCAAACAGATATTTGTGTGCCAATAATCATAGAAGCATTATTCACTATTACCAAAAGGTGGAAACATCCCAAGTGTCCATCAATTGATGAATGGATAAACAAAATGTGGCATATACATACAATGGAATATTATTCTTCCATAAAAAGAAATGAGGTTATGATTTATGTGACAACATGGATGAACCTTGAGGACATTATGCTGCATGAAATAAGCCAGGCAAACAAGGACATGTATTGTATGATTTCACATAAATGAACTAATTATATTAAGCAAACTCATAAAACTAGAATCTAGTATACAGATTACTAGTGGATAGATTAGGGTTAAAGCATGGGGAGTTGTTGCTAAATTTGTACAGAATTTCTATTTACGTTGATTATAGTTTTGACAATGGATGGTGGTGATGGTATCACATTATTGTGAATGTAATTATCAGCACTGAATTTCATATGGGAATGTGGTTAAAAGGGAAAATTTTAGGTCATATATATTACCAAAAAATTAAAAGATAAAACATACTACTGCATAATATGGTGAACGCTTTTGTAGACCATGGATTATAGTTAATAGTATAAGCATAAAAATATTATTTCATGAATTATAGCAAATGCTTGACATTAATACAAGGCATAAATAACAGAGTGTTATATGGAAACAAAATATACCTAGTGTAAACTATGCATGATAATATCTGGCTCCTGTTACTTTCTCTTTTTAAGAATCTTTCATCAATTGTAGCAAACGTAGTATACTAAGGCAAAGTGCCAACAACAAAGGGGATTGTATGGGAAAACTGTTTTTTTACGTGATTTGTCTGTAAACTTACATCTTCCCTAATTAAAAAAAAATTATAATAGGATATATTCTACAGGCCTGTATGTTAGGTGTTTTGAATTAATTAATCCATGTAAATTGCTTCACATAGACCCTAGAACCTAGAAAATCTGAATAAGTGATGATACTAATGGTAAAAAATCTTCTACAATTATTAAAAAGGGCTATCATCAACTCTAACAAAAGTTTCACAACATTATAAGGTATTGGAGGTTGTTGGTGTACAGGAGTTCTGTATTTTATGCATGACTGTTCTTTAAATCCACCCTTCTCTAATAAAAAAATTAAAAGTTCAATAAAAATAAGGTCTTAAAGTAAAAAAGCCAATCTACCACTCATTGGAGCCAGGGACTGCTGGATGATACAGATCAAGTTAAAACCAGTGAATTCCATGAGTGCTGACTCATTATTGCACTTTATTTCAGGGGAAATTGATACTTGTTCAAAGGCAATACTGAGTAGAATATCATGACTGAAAATATGGCATTCTCTAAAATGATTTACTCACTGCTGCTGTATGCTTCTGATAGATTGAGCTTTCAGCAGTGCCTGTATATAGGTTGGCCTTGGAGGATATACATAAATAAGAGCCTATGCAAATCCTCCATCCATTTGGCCATGGACACTTTGTACATGAGCCCACTGGGCAAGGACAGGAGTAGTTGGGGAAAGAGGCTGATTGGTAAAAGTAGTACAGGTCATCTTATCCATTTGATTATTAAAACCCCCGCTGCTGAGGCAATCCTTTTGAGAGCATTCACATGGGACATATATCTGTCAAGTCTTTTGCCAATTCAGAAAGGTCTACCAAATGCATCTTCCCCTTGGACCTCTACATTACCAATTTCCCAGTTATGTCCTTCCAAGTCTCTGACTATCTAGGTAAACCATTAACCACAGCCAATGTGACTTCAGGACCTGCTCAAGTCTGATCCTCTGTATGACACTTTCATCTGATAGATTGGTACTGTGCATGCCTGGCTTTATGGCTTAGTTGGTTAGACAACACCCATATCACTATAGTCAGATCATGTCTCATGGTAACTTGGTGGCTATGGTTAAGCATTCAGTCTCTTCTAAGGTGCATAGCAGGCAAAAATCTGGTTCTCAAAAGAAGAAATGTTTATCCTCAGAGGTTGTCTGGGACTTCCTCCAAATTCTTAAGTGTATACTGTGTAATTTACCTATAAGGACTTGTGAAAAGCTCCAAACAACATCTTTGTTTGCCACTGAACTTCCAGCACCATTGAATTTGCTGGATCATATGGCTCTAGTGACAGAACAGCTTGAATGGCATCCTAGACCTTTTGTAGAGCCTTCACTTGGTCTGGTCCTCACTCAAAGCCAGCAATTTTTCCAGTAACTAACTTCTGAAGGGATATCTCAACATGCCCATACCACAAGATAGAATTGAAAGCAGGGACACAAACAGACATCTGCATACCAATGTTCATAGCAGTATTGTTCACTATTGCCAAAAGTTGGAAACAACCCAAATGTCCACCAGTAGATGAATGGATAAGCAAATAGTGATATATAGATACAATGGAATATTACTCAGCTGTAAGAAGGAATGCAGTGTTAACACAAAGGATCACATGGATGAATCTTGAAGACCTTATGTTGAGGAAAGTAAGCCAGGGACTAAAAAACAAATATTACATAACCTCACTGATATGAATTAAGCAATTTGAGCATACTCACAGAACTGGAGTCTGGAAGACAGGTGTACAAGAGACAGAAAGGGAGAAGAAGGTTGTGAGCCAATGCCCATAGGGCAGGTAAACTCTGGAGATTTGCAGGGATGTGGTTGAAACTACAACATTGGGAATGTTCTTTTGGCAAATATGGCAGGGGAGGGTGACTGGTTTAGGGTGTTGAATGTTGGGTACATGTGGGAAAAGGCACACCTTGGGCAGGCCTCTACATAGTGTGTGAATGTTCATCTTGTCATAATGGGTTGTATCAGTGGTTGGAGACCCTCACAATGAATGATAAGGTGTTGGACTCCCATCCTTGGGAGACCTGCTAGGTTCTCAAAAAGGGGGGCAGGAGTATTTTGAAAGCATAGGCAGTGCCTAATGAAGGAGGACAGACCAGTATGTCAAGCCCTCAATGTTGTTGCAAGTAATTATGAATCTTGTTCTTCAAGGGAAGAAGCTTGGCGATTGCCATGGGTCATGAGGTAAAGGGGAGGGAAGAATAGAAAGATGGAATATGGGGCACTTTGGGGGCAATAGAATCGTACTACATCTTGCAATGATGGATACAAGCCATGTTAAATTTCATCAAAATTTATAAAAATGTATGGTCCAAAATGTAAAACATAATGTAAAGCTTTGCTCATGTTTAGTAGCAATGTTTCAATATTTGTACATGAATTTTAATAAATGTACCATCCACATGTAAAATGTTATTAAAAGGGGAAAGAGGGAGGATGTTGGGTATGTGGGAATCCTCTAAATAATGAACATCACTTTTCTGTAAAGTAAACTTCTTTGAATACAAAATGTAAAAAAATAAGAGACTGGGGGAATAAACAGAAGAAAATATCACTGTATATACAAGAAAACAGATGTTACAGTGAAGAAAGACATAATGTGAAAAAAGATTTAAATATATTTCCCATTATTTTTTATTACAATTTTTTTATTTTTTATGTTTTATTTCTTATTTTAAACTACAATTATTTCATTTTCTTTTTAATTATAATTGGTTATTTTGTTGGCATCATTTTTGAAGAAGTTTTGGATCAAGAAAGGATACAACTGTGAAAGGGGAGGATGATTGGTGTGGGATGTCAGAGATGGAGGATGCATGGGAGGACGTTCACTTGGGGCATACCTACAAGGCCTATGAAAGTGTTCAAGTGTTCATGGGTCATTGTCACAGTGGTTAGAGATTCACACAATAACTGAAAGAATATCAAATTCCCATCCTGGTAAACTCTGCTACATTCTCTAATGGGACAGCAAGAATCCCCCAAGTAGAGGGGCAGTAACTAGTGAAGGAGGATGGTCCATTGACAGGCCCTTGATACTGATGACTGTACTTATGACCCTTAACCTTTGAAATTGAAACTTAGCCTAGTATTACAGGGTGCCTAAGAGTTACCTTCTGAAAGCCTCCTTGTGGCTCAAATGTGGTCTTTCTCTAAGCCAAACTCAGGATATATATACATTACGTCCACCCCAGCATGGGACATGACTCCCAGGGATGAGTCTCCCTGGCATTGAGGGATTACTGCCAAGCATCAACTAGCAATGCAACTGGGAAAAGACCTTGACCAAAAAGAGTGAAAGGTAAAGATAAATGAGTTTCTATGACTAAGAGACTTCAAAGTGAGTCAGGAGGTCATTCCAGAGATTATGCTTATGCACATCTCAGCAGGCTCTCATTGACTGCCAAAGTAAATATTGTCTCAAATAGCAGGGCTCCTGAGGGCCTTACTTTGGAATTTATGCTCCCCAGTGTGACAGAGTTGAACTAAGTTGTGCTTTCCCTACACATGGTTCTTCTGCCCCTTCTATTTGAACCTATAGTGAGTACTAGAGTTAATAGGCATATGTCCAAGAGACTTAAATCTTTGGGCTGTCCATGTGCCAGCTGGGCACTGAATGTCAACAGAGTTGCAACACCTACTCTCCAGTTCATTGGACTTACCCAGGACAACTAACAAGGAGATGTTCATGGATAGGAAGACTAAACATCATTAAGATGTCTATCCTATTCAAACTGATTTACAGATTTAATGCAATCCCAATAAATGTCACCACAGCTTTTTAAACTGAATTGAAAAGCTAACTATGAAATTTATTTGGAAGGGCAAGGGAACCTGAATGCCAAATATATATTGAAAAAGAACAAAGAAATTAGAGGAATCACACTACTTGACTTTAATACATACTATGTTTTAAAGTTTCATCAGCCATCAGCTGATGAATGAATAAATAAATGGGTATTCATACAATGGAGTATAATTTGGCAAAGGTCATTGTATTAGTCAGCCAAAGGGGTGCTGATGCAAAATACCAGAAGTCTGTTGGTCTTTATAAAGGGTGCTTATTTGGGGTAGAAGCTTACAGTTACCAGGCCATAAATGATACATTTTTTCCCTCACCAAATTCTGTTGCCAGGTGTTGGAGCAAGAGAGCTGCTGACATTTGCCATGGTTCAGGCTTCTTAGGTTCCTCTCTTCCCAGGGCTCCATTACTCTCTGGGCTCAGCTCCTCTGTTTCCTTCATAAGGTCAGCTGTAGACTATGAGGCTTTCTAGGCACTGTCTCTCTTCACAAGGCCAGCTGTGAACTGTCAGGTGAATGGCTCAATGTAGGGGGAACAAGGGTGGTCTGGAATCTCTCAGCGCATGGCTGGAAAGAGCAAAAATGCAGAAACCTTCCTGACTACAGCCAATCAGATGCCGACACCTGTTATAGCCTCTCGTTCCCCACCCATCACCACAAGACAGCAGTGGCGGAGCAGCTCCACCCCTCCCTTTCCCACTGTGGCACAGTTCCACCACTCCCTCACCTTCCTGACCTTTTATAGGCATAAAGCCTGTCCCTACCAATCAGAAACTGCCCAGTCTCACTTCCCCATTCCCCCACCCCCACTTAGCATAAATACCAAGACCTGCCTAATAAACTCAGACTTGGCACCCAACCCTGTCTCTGGAGTGTGCATAGTCTCCGTTATCCATTACTCGCCATCCCTCAGCAACCGAGAAGCATCTGCTCCCCCTCTCATCTGTGGCTCGGTGAGAACTGGGCCAGCAGACCCGGACCTCCGGCTCGCAGTATTCCGGGACGCCCAGATCTGACGAGCCCCCAGTCACCGGACCTGGAGGGGAGAGCCACCCGGTGACAACAGCTCAACTCTATCACCGGGCCTTTTCTCCTTCCTCACACTAAAGCTCCTCTGTATGCTTAGTTCCCCAGGCTCCAGCAACAGAACTTCAATTCAAAACTCCAACTCAACTCCTCTGCTCTGCTATGTAGTTTTATTTCTGAGGCCCCACCCACCAAAGGGCAGGGACTCAATGTCCTACTGTCATGGCCCATTCAAAGCCCTCATCATAACTTAATCACACCCAAAGAAACAGACCAGTTTGCAAGCATAATCCAATATCTATTTTTGGAATTCATAACTATATCAAACTACTACAGTGGTTTTGGAATTTCAAAGGGGAATGTATAGAATAGTTTCTATTAGCACTGTACTGGGCCTGACTTTGTACAGGTGGTAGTTAGAAAAAATGAAACTAAAAGGAGGCAAGGATAAATATATATGGACCCTATAATTATTGTTATTTTAATTGGAAATCATTAGTCTAAAGAAACCATTAAAATCTCTCTTGTTTGCTTCTTTTTTATTGCAATTAAAACATATTACTTCAGTACCTGAATATAGATCTGAAAAGAAAATTGAATTACTTAATTCTGTTTTACTTGTAATACTCAGTAATGTTGGGATTTAACAGTCTCTGAAAAGAACAAATACACAATTTAAACCAGAGCTTATGTGGCAGCTCTAGGCTATTTGATAAAACCTTATATTAGATAGTGTTTGTGTTCTACCCTTCTTAGAGAAAATGGGACTATATGTTCAAATTGCTCATTGTCCTGGACTTGATCATATCAGATTTGCAATAATAAGAAAAAAATAATAATAACAATAGCAATTGCAATAATGTTAATGAATATCAGTAGTCATAAAGTTAATTTTGGCATGATTGTTTTAAATAATATTGAAGAAATAATTAAATTTTGTTTATACTATATCACTTTCAGCATAATTTAAACATCAAATAGAAATAAAATTCTTATTAACTTAGTACAATTAAAACTATGTTCTATATTTTTGTGATATTATATGATTACATGTTATTTTATGGTAAATAAAATATTTTTAAAATTGTCCTGAAAAATACAAAAGTACCATAGAAAAACACAAATGGCTCTTAAATAATATTTCACTTTACAGATAGGACAAATATAGCATAATGAATGCAACCTTAAAAATATTTATAATTTGAATGGTTTCACAATCTGAAATGCAGTTAATTATGTGAAGATCTGAAAAATCTCATTCTAAAACAAGCATGGTAACATAATGATCAATATATTGGATCACTCATCTTTTGAAGGAAGTTCATTACCTTAACAAATACTAATGTTACCGAGTACAATACAATAAAGTGTTGAGGCAGAAATAAATATATCAGGAAATAGCTATATTTATTTAAGGTAATTTACACCTTAATCCAGGAGCTGCAATGAAACAAATGAGAAGTAGATTAACAAGAAAACTGGAACCCAAGGAGGTTATTTACAGCTTTAAATGGTAGATTCCAGAGAAATTAAAAGCCTTAAGTTGGAAGATAAAACTACAGAGCCAACAGGAAAAAAAAGATATAACTTTGAAAACTTGAGGTGGTTCAAACCACCCTAAACAACATATAAAACTGCAATATAGAAGGAAAGAATTCCTTGATAGTAATATAAAAGTTATCTCTTCAAAGAGACACGTAGGCAAATTTAATATATAAATGGAGCAATTAGAGACGGTTTCCCTAACTCCAAATACAGAAGGTATAAATATATGCTATTAAATATTAACATAAACATTCTGAAATCAAAGGACATGTCTAGGAACACAACAAAGGTGTAAGAAAATTACTTTTGCATATTGTAATATTCAAAATATAATTCCAATATGACTATCAATTATGAGAAGCTCAAATTCTTCATCGATCTGATACATTGAAATTCAGGAAAAATGAGACAAAGTTTTATCAGGATGACAATGGAAACAACTGTGAAGCTGTTTTTTTCAGTGTTTTAGCAAGGATATGGACTCAGCATAGTGTTCCTGCTTTACTGAATAATGTCATTTAAGGAATTGGGATATAAACGCTTAGGTATTCATAGATTTGGGAATAGATAAATATTATATGGTGGGTGCTGTGGGAACAACACAGTTCTTAGAACAAAAATATATAATTACACGTGGGCAACTTTCACTGATCCTTTGAGGTAAACAAATAAAACAACAAAGAGAATGAGATTGATTTAACAACAAAATTTATTAGAATTAATGAAACACATGTATACACACATACGTCACATTCAATATCAATTAAGCTTTATATAGCAATTGTATCTGAAGTAAAATTGCCTTGGGCTTTGTCTAGTTGACTGCCATAATTTGTTCAATTCAATATTTAATTACTAAACTTGATTAATATTTAGGTTTACACAGCATGGAAATATGAAAGTCTTTTTTCCTAAGTGTAAATTCTCTCACCTGGAATGAGACCATTTAAGTGTACATAAATTAAGCAGTACATAGACAATTACTGTGCAACCAATTTTTAAATGGCATTGAGAGAAAATTCTATGTTCTATCAGGTAGGAATCATGGATAACCTCTGTGGTTTCTTGCCCTATCTGCCATCATCACCAACTTCTACTCTACCGGACATTTGGTTTCCCTTTAATTCACCCATTGTGTGCTATCTCTTATCGCATGTGCAGAAATGTCAATCCTGAATTCAGAAAGAGTTTTACATATTTTGTCCTTTGTTTCTCTAGATTTTTATTAATTAGTTTAAGCATTGAACCTTTTTCAGAATTATTTGTTTTATATTAAAATTTTTATACATTGCTTGTTTTAATTTTTTGTTTGAATGGCTACAAGACAGAAGATCTCTTCCTCCCTGCTATAATGACTAACTTCTTTCATTCTGCATCTCCTTCTCTATGATAAATAGGAAGTCTGAAATAAATTTCAAGTAGTAGATGGCTATGAATACAAATGAATGTGTTTAAATATATGAGTATTTCCCTTGTAATTATTTAGAATAATTACAAGTTTAATGTTCAGGATATAATGCATAAGTATACTGAAATAAAGAGTATTGAATACTATTTTCTATTTATCTATCTGACTACTATCTATCTACATTTGTATTTACTTAAACATTAAATAACAACAATTATATTACTTGGTGAAAAAAGAATTAAGAATATATATTTAAAATAATATAAATTTTAGTTTCATCCCAAATTTGCCACAAAAATCACTGTGAATATGAAAAATGTATACAACTTTCTTGACCTCTCTCCATTTAGAACAACATGGATATAGGAAGACAGCCCCACATTTCTGCTTTTTAAATATACAGTAGGTGCAGAATTATAATTCATTTTATTCATGCAACTGTTATGTGCAAATATTAACTATGCAAATTTAATTATTTATCACCCATTTTATATCAAAACAACCAATTGACCAACATTATAATTTTGTTTGAATGTAGAGATAATTATTTTAAACATTTTATCCACTTTGATTATTTAAATGCTATTTCTAATCAAAAAACAAAAATCTTCCATTGGGTATCCAGAAATATTAGCAAACATTCTACCCAGGACATGCTTAATTTCTCTGTTTCTCAGGCTAAAAAGGATGGAATTTATGAGAAAGGGGACTGCAGTGTAGAACATGGCTCTCAGCAGTGTTTGAATTGTTGATTCTTTTGACATGGTGCCCAAACAAGCAAACAATCCAGAAATGAAAAATAAAATAAAAGTAGCTATCTAGACAGAGCAGATTGATAAGGATTTGTTTCTGGCTTCCAGAGATTGCATCTGGAGGACAGTTAAAAATATGTTAATATATGAAATGACAAAGATGACAAAGCCAAGTAAGAGAAGACAAGCACTTACAACCAGGGCCACAGACTCAAAAAACTGGACAGCTTAACATGAGATGCTCATGACCTGAAGTACATCACAGAAAAATTGATGGAACATATTGGACTCTGTGAAGGGGAGACTGAACATATGGCCTGCGTGGATGGGAGAATAGACTAGCCCACTATACAAGCCACCTGCTGCCTGTGTGCACAGATGTGGTGTGATGGTGATACTATAATGCAGACATCGGCAGCCATCTTGCTCCAACACATGGCGACAGACTTTGGTGAAGGAAGTAACTTATGCTTTATGGCCTGGTAACTGTAAGCTTCTACCCCAAAAAAATACCCTGTATAAAAATCAACTGATTTCTAGTATTTTGTATCAGCATCTCTTTGGCTAATACAAGCATGCTGTAATAGTAAATGACAATAAAAAAGAATGAGAATATAAAGAATCTTACCAATACAGTACTAGTAACATTGATTGCTATCACTAGACCTTGGTCAATTTAGTGTTTTACAATTTTATTTAAAAATACCAATGCACATCCATATTAGAATTCAAAATAAGATAAAAAGGAATCAAACAAAAAGTGTGCCATCTGTATTCTATGGACCATGGTTGGTGGTAATAGTTTGATGATATTATCTCATAATTTGTATTAAATATTCCACCACACTGTGGTGTGTTAATGAGAGGGTGTTGTATGAGAATTCATCACATGTGCATGATTGTTTTGTAAGTTCACAACCTCTGTAATAAAAATATATTTAAAAAATAACAAGGTGGCTTTGGGGAAAAATACACCAAATTTAAGGTGTGGACTAAAATTAGTAGTAATATTTTGATGATGTTCTTGAATAGTTTGTAACAAATGTTTCACAATAATGCAAGGTATTGGTGGACGGGTGATGTATAAGACTCTTGTATGATGTTAAACATTTTTATTTTGTAAGTTCACTTTTATTATACACTTATTGCTTATGTATGCTCATGTATGACTGTGATATATTTCAATTTTTTAAAAAATTAAAAAAAAGAACCGAGCATACATGAAGCCCAAAATATCAGTTTTCTCTTTCTGACCATTAACATCTCTTGCAAAAACCTAATGTTGTAAATTTTAACACTGTGGGTCTTCAGTTATCTTCCCTGGGAATGCTGCAGAAAGCCCTTGTGAAGAGAGATGTATTTTTATTTCAAGCCATAGGAAGAAATATGCATTGGGCTTCTCACTCATGCCTGTCAATATCTTTCTGGGGATTCCAGGTGCACTTATACTCACAATCATCTGGTGGAATTTGTAACTCAGCCTCCAGAGAAGAAAATGTCTTTTAAAGCTTGGTTTTTGATAAATATTTTGTCCATATATTGTGATTAATTAGATGGAAAATAACTTATTTTAAGAGATAAAAGTAGAATATGGGTTTTGAAATTTGCAAAAGATCAAGTGACCAGAAATGGTTTCTGTGACAGTTTTGGCTTAATGATATTTCAATGTTGATATTTCATGATAATAAGAGCAATAACCTTTAGATAAGAAAATTTAAAATGTTATGTATGTATGTTTATATGTACATAAAATATGTATATAGATGACAATATAAGTAAATATATAAATATATGTGAAAAGAATTTGAAGTAAAACAAAATAAAAATTCTCGCCTTTTGCAAAACTAAAACAATTAACCAAAAGTATCTGAAACATCCTCCCAAGTTATCAGTTACTGGTAAAGTAATTGCTGTAAGTTTTAAAAAACATACCACAGAAAGAACAAAGAAAATAGCTGTCATGGCACAATGTAAACTAAATTAAAGTTTAGGAGACCCACACTATTTGTTGCCTCTGAAAGAGTACTTAGGAAAGAAGGTAAATTGACAGAATAGCGAGATAATCCTTGTTGGAATTTCGAGGATGGAATTAGCATGGAATATGATATTCATTCAGATGCCCTCATTCCAGGATGCAGTCTTTAAATTCTTTGATGGAATCTCCTTATCCCACAAAGCCTCTCTGTGCCTGATCTTCTCCACCTTGCTGCCTTCAGAGAACAAAGTAGCAGTTGGAAGGGCTTCTTATTCTCTGGAATTTAGCTCATTTAGCTCCCATCATACAAAGAACTCTTGAACAACCTCCAAAATAGGTATTTTTTGTTTTTAATTTTACTATTCATTTTTCTATTTTTAATATTATATGAGAGTTATGTATACATATACATTCTTATTGTGACAATGATCACTAATATTGTCCCATTTTACACTTAACACAATAAAAGTATTTTATTCCAATGAATGTATTATTATATATTAATATTTAAAACTCATAAGAAACTTTCAATACAGGTTTACATAAAATATAGGCTTATATAAAATACTCCCTGTATTAGATCAGTGTCTCTCAGTGTAACAGAACTGACAGAATATATATATTCTGTATATATA
>JAQZBX010028980.1:0-22136 GCA_029593785.1 Cabassous unicinctus
TTTATTTATTTATTTATCCCCCCTTGCTGCTTGTGCTGCTGTGTCCATTTGCTGTGTGTCTTCTCCGTGTCTGCTTATCTCCCCCTTGCTGTGAGGTCCCGCTGCATCAGCCCACTAGGCTGCGCGGGCCGGCCTGCCCTCACAAGGAGGCCCCGGGAAGCGAACCCGGGGCCTCCCATATGGTAAATGGGGGCTCTATCGACTGAGCCACTCCCGCTTCCCCCCCTAAGTTGGTTTTTTCGTTTGTTTGTTTGTTTTTAGGAGGCATTGGGAACTGAACCCAGGACCTCCCATGTGGGAGGCAGGCACTCAGCTACTTGAGCCACATCCGCTCCCTGTTCACCCCCTTTTTTTTTTTCAAACAATTTAGTGAAGTAGATCATTCATACATGAACATGCACAAACTATAAGTGTTCAGTAAACATCGTGATCTTACAAAACAAACACGCATAACATCATACAGGGCTCCCTCACGTCATCCCCCCCACACAAATACTTTGCATTGTTGTGAAACATTTGTTAACAAATTATGAAAGCATTATCGACAAAATATTACTATTAACTATAGTCTGTATCTTACTCCCCTACACATTTTTTTTAAGGATTTATTTATCTATTTATTTACTTTTATCCATTTTTACCCTCCCCCCCCGTTTTCGATGTTTCTGTGTCCATTCGCTGGGCGACTCTCTGTGTCCGTTTCCTGCCCTCTCTTCTCATCCTTCTCCTCCTGTTTTCACTGGGATTCGATCTTCGGAAACTCCGATATGGGAGAGAGGTGTCCTACCACCTGCACCACCTTAGTTCCTGGTTTTTCAGTGCGTCTCGTCTTGGCTCTGCCTTGTGTCACTCTCCTGCCACATCATTGTCGTGCCGTGTGGCTCGTGGGGTCTGATGGCGCACCCACGCGTGCGGCCTGGGGGGCTCACCCACGCACAGGGCCTAGTGGCCCACGTGCCCTCCACATTTTCCCCTCTTCTGTTTTCACTGGGAGGACCCAGGGATTGGACCTAGGTCCCTCCATATGGGAGACGGACGCCCAGCCATTTGAGCCACATCCGTCCCCCTGCTTTATCTCTTAAGGTTGACCAAAGCTACCCAAAGTTACAGTCTTTTCCCATACAAGATGGTCATATAATAAATCAGGCTTGGTTTATCACCAGCATTCTAAAAACCAGACCTAGGGAGAAAAACTAGGTTTGGGGACACATGCATGGTTTCTAATATAGCAAATGTTTAGCCTGCCCTGATTATCACAAAATCAGAAGAGCGAGAATGTTCGCATTGTTCACTCCTTTTTCAATAGTCTCCTGCCAGTCCTGGTTCCTCTTGGCTGATTCCCTGTTGGTATGGAAGCCCCTCAAGGGCAGGGGCTCTTCCGGGTTCACTTTTGCACCCGCAGACCCCAGCCCAGAGCCTGGCCTTGGTCCGCGCTCAGGAGGAGCTGCGCAGTGGACGAATGAGCAGACCAAGTCAGGGCACCCGGCCTTGCCTCCCCCGCCGAGCCTGGCCCCCTCTGACGACTTCCGGGCCAGCGGGGTCTCCTGGGGCCACCTCTCCCGCGGGCGGTTCTCTGAAAGATGTCAGCCGACACCTGCCATTTTCCTTCCCCGGCAAAGCCTCAACTGTCAGAGCAAGTGAAATCGTCATTGCCTCTCCCGGCGTTTGAGATTTTATTGGCAGTTTCATTGTCACCCCAAAACACCTCCTTTTCTCCCTTGGTGTTTTCATCGGGAGAGTCTGGGGCAGGGGGGGGATGCAGGGCGGCTCCTGGGGAACGGGGCTCGGCAGGTGGTGGGCGCTGGCTCCACTGGCGTGGGGTCAGCAGGGGCAGAGAACCCCATTCTTGGCCCCAGTATGCCTGGGCTCCAGCCAGAGGCCCCTCGGCACCCCCACCAGGGGACAAATGGGAAATGAGAGACAGGAGATGAGGGTCCCCAAGGGCCCAGATGGGACAGCCCAGACCCCGCAGAGCATCCTCCGGCCCATCGTGGTGCTGGGGGGAAAGCATGGCCGTGGGGGTGCAGACCTCAGCTCAGCAGGCCACAGGCTCTGCCCCTTGGGGCCCTACTTTGCCTCAACGTGCCCATCCGTCAAATGGGGTAGCAACAGGTAACGTCTACCAACTGAGGGCGTAAGCTGGGCCAAACACCCATCATCTGGTTCATTCCTCACCAGAACTTAAGGTCCTCATTTTAACGATGTGGAAATGGAGGTGCTGAGAACTGAGGCGACCTGCCCGGGTTCACCGCAGCTGGGGAGTGGCGGCGGCTGAGTTCGAACCCAGGGAGTGACACTCCAAGCCCGGCTGTGTCCCCACCTCGGGTGGTGGGAGGCGTTAGGTACTAAAGCGTCGACAGCGCTAGGCACACAGGACAAGGCCTCTGCTGGTGTCCGCGTGGGGTGGAATCCAGGCCCCTTGCGGCCGTCCTCTGTCCTGGCAGCTCTGTGGGTCTCACTAGGGGGTGGAACCTCCCAGGGCACGCGGTGAGCTCGGGGGCTGCACAAGGCGCCGAGGAGACCCAGCCAGAGGCTCGGGCTCGTGCTCCGTGCCATGGTCCCCCCGCCCACCCCTGCCCTGGCCTCAGCAGGGCCGCGGTCCCTTTACCGAGTGGGCAAGAGCAAGTCATCTGCAGTGTCAGGTCGATGACAGGAAAGCCGCTTCACCCTTTCCAAGCGGCACAGATGGGAAATCGAGGCCTGGAGAGCTGCCACCTGCTCAGGGCTACCCAGCCAGGGAGGCAGATAGAGCAGTTAAGACCACGGACTCTGGAGGACACAAGACCGGCGTTTGAGTCCAGGTGCGATCACCGGCCAGCCAGTGACAAGTCGCTGAATCTCGCTTGAGTCTCAGTTTCAGCCTCTGTAAAATGGGGTACTCCCATATCCCACTCCCCTCTCCTTGTGACCTCATAGGAGTGAGAGGGCTAATGACCCTGCATGGAAAGCATTTAGCACAAGGTTTGGCACACAGAGAAAAGCAGGCAGAATTTTAGCACCTATAAATCACCTTAAAGATCTTGTGCCCCGAACCCCTTCATCCTACAGAGAAGGAAACAGAGGCCCAGAGAGGGGAAGGGTTTCCCACAGCTGGGGCTTGTTCTGGGAGCCCCTGACTCCCGGCCCAGCCTCCCCACTGAGGGCATCAGCCGAAACCCCCCTGCCCACCTCTCACCGCCCCTTCTCCCCGCGTCTCGGGCCCCCGGGGCTTCGAGAGCCCCAGCGGCAGGCCCGCGGCAAGCAATGCCACTCTCCCTTCTCCCCGGCACGCTGAAGGTTTTGAAAGTTAAAGTATTACCGTCGGCTTTGTTGTTGCCTAACTACGACAGACAAATTGAGAACCAGTTGTCAAAATGTCAGTGCACAACAAATCAACATGCAAAACGAGTCGCAGCGCGCTGCGGTGTATAATTAAACAAAAAATCCCTTTTAGAAATTTCAGCGAGCGTTGGTTCCACTTTATATTTGTCTGTGTGATTAATAAAGGCAGCTAATTTTCAGACTTTAAAAACAGCTAGAAAATAGCTCCTAATTACATATTAGGCTCCTCGCGGCCCCCGCTGAGCTCTGCCAGCATTGGTGGGCCGAAGAATTTGGCAGAGCCTTAATTGCATTCTGAGCATCATCTAATTTTAGTTAAATGTAATGTAATCAGCAGCAGATGTCTGAAATAAAATATGAATTATGAATATGATGAAATTTCATTCTTGAATAAAAAAGTAATTTGCTATTTAGTTCATTAAAGTCTTAGAGGTTTATTAGGAGCAGGTATATTCAGCCCGGCGAGGTTAGATAGAGTAAAACTGTATCTGGGAGAAAGAGAGAAGCCCCCCCCCCAGGGGACGGGAAAGTCTGTCCAGGAGTGTCCAGTTACGATGAGTTCCTGGGGGGCCTGGGAAAGGCCACCGGGGGGTGTAGAGTCCACCCCAGCCCAGTGACGTCCTTGGGTCCTGGAGTTCTGGGGCCAGGGGGCTGGGAGTGGGTGAAACTGGGCGCCTTCCGCGATGGACAAGCAGAGGGCTCGTCCTTGGTGACACCTGCTTCACGGAGAGTCCGCTGTCGGGCTCAGTGACACAGCGCAGGGCAACAATTGTCATCCCAAGCGCAGAGCGTGGCTTCGGACTCTGCCTCTCACTGTGTGACCTTGGGCCAGGCCTCAGTTTCCCTCCCTGTAACACGGGGGTGATGACAGCATCTATCCGACTCTCCGCACGGTGCGTGGCCTGTGGCCGAGCCCCTGGATGGCGTGGACTGCTGCTGCTGGGGTCCTTATTATTCCTTTGTAGAGGCCATACTCAATTCGTGTGAAAGCGCTGCCTTTTATTTCATCCTTCACGGGCAGCCCTGTGATGCAGAGGTTACAAACTCCATTCTGCTTGTCCGCCGAGTGAGGCCCAGAGAAGTTAAGCAACTTATCCATGGTTGCACAGCTAGGAAGTGCCAGAGCGGGCTGTGAAGCCAGGGCCGTCCTGCTCCCAGGGCTTCCCGCTGCATCCCAGAGTGGGGCCAGGAGCACTGGCTTGGTGGGAGTCCTGAGCTGAGGCTTCTGGGAGGGGGCGAGCCGGGGGTCTAGGCCAGCACCCTGCATTCTGCCAGAGTTGCTCGGGGCAGGTAAGAAGTCGGGGGGGGGACAGAGGCTCCCCCGCTTTACACCAACCAATAATTTCCTGCAATTATCTGGGAAAGATTAATTAGCCAAGTGCACTGTATTGACTCAAGGCTGCCCCGGCGATCGATAGACTTGGGAGAAGTCTCGGGTGCCTGAAGAAAGGAGGGGAACCTGAGAGTGGGGGAGGGGGCTCCGCTTTAGCCTGGCTAAGCCTCGTTTTACCGCACCGGGGAAGGCTGTGAATTTCCAGGGGACTCCCTGTTGGCTCTGAGCAAGGCCCTCTGCCCCTCTGAAGCTCAGTTTCCCCACCTGTAAAATGGGCGACTGGGCTGGTTCATCCGGAAAGGTCTTTGTCATCCCTCTGTGGATCTTCCTTCTGCTCCCGTAAGTTCTGAGCAGGCTTTCCGGTGGGGTTGAGGGCCGGTGGGGCAGCCGCGGCAGACAGAGCACGAGCGCCCTTCTCTTGGGCACCACTTTCCTCTGCTGTCGTAGGAGCCTCCTGGGGGCCGTGGAAGCGTCAAAGCTTCACTGGGGCCGCCTCTCCAGGGCGCAGGAGAACGTCCAGTCTTTTCCAAGACTCATCAACACACAGCCCCAAAGAGCTCTCACTGGCTCCAGTTTCTGGTTGGGCCAAAGAGGTGTGTGTGTGTGTGGTGTGATGTTAAGATGACAAGCCCAGGGCTCAGGCGAACGGGGGGCCAGAGCCAGGCTCCACCACCTCCTTGTGGGTCCTCGGCCAGTCTCCTCACTCTCTGGGCCTCAGTGTCCTTATCTGTAAACGGCACCTCCCCCATGAAGCTGTGGGAGCGGTCCATGGATGTCACCCAGTTGCCTTCACAATGAGCTACTTGATTCCCACCCCACCCCGTCCCACGTCCCTCGTCGGTCAGCCTCCCAGCAGGACACACAGCTCCATCCGGATGGGGCAAAGGAAGAGAGTGTAGTGAAGGGAGCTCTGGATACAGAGGTGCAAGCTAACCAGGGACATGGGGACCCCCCAGCAGGGACCCCTGGGCCTGAATGGCCAGTGCCATGCTGGAGCCACCAGCAGAGGGACAAAGGGATCCAGTGCCGCCCCAGGCCGGGAGCAGGGCACAAGCACCCCAGCCTCCCCCTCCTCCTGCCCTCAAGCCTCCCCTCCTGCCTCCTGGTGGGTGGTCCCTCCTGGAAGCCAGAGGGCAGGAAGCTGTAGGTGCAGCCGCAGGGGTCAGCTTCCCGGGACACAGAGCAGGGTAAAGACAGTGGGGCATGGACAGGGGGCAAACGGGAAAACCAGAGCAGCCCTGCTTCCCAGGAATCCAGGGAAGTAGTTTAGATGGCGGGGGAGTGGAGACGAGGGGTCCCTAAGCTCATGTAGATGTCTTCCTGGGCTGCCATGTTGTATCCCACAGGATCTCTCCCGCAGCCCCTCCTCTCTCCACGGGGCCTCATTCTCTCCCAGTAAGAAGAATCTCCCCGTGTAGGCAGGGCTCCCCAAACAGTGCTCCTTGGGAGTTGCAGAGGATGGGCAGGCAGGCCTGGGTCTGCCAGCCCCCAGTGCATTTGCTTGTGCCTTGGGTTTAAGTGGCTTCCCTTCTCTAAGATTAAACGAGGCCATGTCAGCAAAGTGCCTGGCATTGTGCCTGACGCATAGTAGGTGCTCCATAAAGCATTGGCTTCCTCCCGTGTCAGGCCCCTTTCTGATAAGCCACTTGCAGCATTACCTGCTCGTCAAATAGAGATTGGGCTTATGACACGCGCCCGGTCGCACCAGGCTCCCACCCAAGCAGTACTGAAACGGATTTGTCCGGCAATGAAAACCGAGCATCTCATGTGAGCCGGGGTCTGGGGACACGGCAGTGACAAGACAGCCCTGAGCCCCACTCCTGTGGGATCCGCACTCGAAGTTGGCCTTTGTAGAGATTCGGGTGCTGGGGGCAGGGAGGCCCCGGGGGCTACAGCATATCAGCAGCACATTCTCAGGCTAGGACCTGGGACACTGCCCCAGTGTGGGGCTCAGTGTGCAGGCAGGGCCAAGCCTGGTCCTGGGCTCAGCGGGACCTGGGAAGGCTGGACAGCTCAGGTGCCTCCCCTCTACCCACGTCTCATGCCCACACCGCCACCGCCTCACCTCCCACCAGGCCCGGGGGTCATCCCTGGCCACTCCCCAGCCCAGGTCAGCCAGCGTCCCTGCTCTATTCATCAAAGGCATGACAGCTGAAATTCATTTGAAGATGAAGAAAGTGCCCGCTAATCCGTTCTGCAAGACATTGATAGACTAGCAGCTCAGGGAGAATTGCACAGCAGTAATGAAATTAGGCTAAAACTGCTGGCGGATTGCAGATAATTGCCCTTGTCTGTCACAAGGAATAACATCTCCCAAATCCAACACAATGATTGTTCAAGTTGCAGGGATTTCTGTTTCTGTTCTTTTTGTAAGAGAGGCAGGAGAGGCAAGGCCGGTCCCAGGCCTGGAACCCTGGCCTGGCCAGTGCTGCCTGCAGCCGGGGGAGAAGGCACCGGCATGCTGACCACCTCCTTGTCCCCAGAGGACCCCAGGCACGCCAGCCTCAGCCAGAGGGTCAAAGGGGAGGGAGATGAGGGGCTGAGCCACGGGGTTCTTTGTGGGCCCCACCCCCGTGCCTTGATTTCTCCTAGGGTGCCTCCAGCATGGTCCAGCTGGCAAGGCCCTGGGTGGAGAGAAGGGAGAAGGGAAATTCCTGGGGAACTGGGCTACAGCGGTGAGGACCCTGGAGGTTATCAGGGCAGAATCTTGTGAGAAGAAGGGACATGGGCCTTGTCTTAAAGTTGACACAGCATCAATTCTTCACAGAAGAGAATGGACTGGGACGGTGGGGCAGCTGAAGCCTCCTAAGCCAGCCTCAGGAGCGGCCACGGGGTCTAGATTCCTGGAGAGGAAAGTTCTGAGAAGGGACCGTTTATGGACCCACGGGTATCGCAGGCTGCTGGTGTGACTGGCACACAGCTGGCGCTCAGCTAGCGCCGACTGAGTGATGTCATAGAATGTGCAGTGTCAGTAGCGTGTTTGAATGTCGGCATAACTGGCCTTTTCATGTGTTAGCGCTATAGAATGTTTGGTGTCGATATCATCAGATGATGTCACAGAACATTTGAAAGTCAGCATCATACTGTGTTCAGATGTCGTTAGCCCAGAAAGTTTAAATAAGTTATTGCCATAGGAAATTGGACTGTTAGCATGTCAATACCATTGACTCATAGAATTCGGGAGCTGTCGGGAGTCTCTGAGATTGATCCAGATGACTCATTTTACGGATGAGCAAACTGAGACCCAGAGAGGTTAAGTGATTTGCCCAAAGTCACACAGCAAGAGGGACCATAAGTGCAAGCTTCATTGAGGTCACAGTTTTGTCCAGGTCGGCTTTGGGAGCACTTGAACCCCTACCTCTCTTCCAGTCCCTACCCGTCACAGGCCCCTCAGGGTGCTGGCCCCTGGTGCTCAGAAGCCCTCTGGCCTACCCCAGCTATTCCTCTGCTAACCACTGGTTAGTGAGCATCACTCAGGCCTCAGCCATTGAGCCAGCCTCCCTCTGCATATCCTCATTCCTTTCGATCAACCTCAGTCTCGTGGAGGCTTATCGTGGCCAAAGCAGGTGCTGGGAGTGAGGCGTTGCCATAAGGATATAACAGAGTGGTCTGGGGGTTCAGAGGAGGGAGACGTGACTCCCACTGAGGGTTTGTGTTCTGGAAGTCTTCAGGAGAAAGTTGACTGTGAGCAGAATTTCGAAGGAACCAAGGGGTTTTGATCAGCAGCCTCGGCTAATTGGGATTGGTGAGGGGCTGGGCGTGGTGATGGGGGACATTTGCCCACCAAATGGAAGGAGACCCCAGGTGATAGGGGCAGGGATGGTGTACCTGATGGCGTCCAGCAGTTTATTAAAGTCCTTTTACCCATCAGGCTTCATGTGCATCTTCCAACATCCCTGGAGGCCCCAGGCTGGTTACACTGGATCAAGCAGTTCTCAAAGTGTGGTCCCCAGCCCTCTGGAAGTCCCCAGGACACCTTCAGGGTGTCTGTGAGGCCAAAACCCCTTTCACAATACTGCTAAGACATTACTTGCCTCTTTCCCTGCATTGACATTTGCACTGATGGTGCAAAAAACAGTGGGTGGATCAAACTTAGCACCAATCAAGGCAGTGCACTGCGCTGTAACAGAAATCATTGTATTTGTCACCCAGGCATGCTCTCAGTTAAGAAACAAACAAAAACCCAGTTTCCCTTCATCTCCTGCATGAAAAGCAAAAATTATCAACTTTTGAAGTCTCTGCCTGTGACCGCACATCGTTTGGATATTCTGTGTGCTGAAAAGCACATAAGGCATCTCGACCGTACCAATTGGTCGACTCAAGAAAAGCGCATGTGCGGTGGTTTGAGTGGTAAGCCGCGCTAGCCGCTTTTTTCATGGAATGCTGTTTTTATGTGAAAGAACAATTGACAGGCTACAGCATTTCAGAGTTGGGTGTTTGTATTTGGCAGATATTTTGTGGAAAACGAACAAACTTGACGGTCGACTGGCAATATTTGTTGTCAATGGCGAAACTTGACTTTCAAACGAAAATTCGAATTTTGGAAAACGTGTATCTGCCACTGTGAATTTGACAGCTTCCTGCTTAAAGACGTTCCTGAAGAGATTGGCGGTGATGATGTTAACGAGTGTGATTTTTTATAGAATATCATAAAATGTGAAAACATTGAAAAAAGCTGCATAACTCAGTGAACCACTGTTTTCCAAATGACCAATATGTGATGTTACAAAACGGATAAAAGATCCATTCAAAGTGCAAAACAGACCAACCAGTTTTAATTTAACAAAGTATGAAAAGTAATTGATTGAAGGGGTTGCAGATACCATATGGCAGCTAACCTTTTTTTTTAAGATTTATTATTTATTTTTTTATTTATTCCCCCCTCCCCTTGTTGTTTGCGCTTGTGTGTCTGTTGGTGTGTGCTCATCTTCTTTTTGGAGGCACCGGACCCAAACCCAGGACCTCCAATGTGGGAGAGAGGCGTAAATTGCTTGAGCCAACTCTGCTCCCTGCTTTGTTGTGTCTCTCATTGTGTTTTTCTCCTTGTGTCTCTCTTTTTTTTTTTTAAGATTTATTTATTTATTTATTTATTGCCCCCCTTGATGCTTGTGTTTGCTGTGTCCATTTGCTGTGTGTTTTTGTTTTTTTTCTGTGTCTGCTTATCTCCCCCTTGCTGTGAGGTCTTGCTGCATCAGCCCACCACGCTGCGCGGGCCGGCCTGCCCTCACAAGGAGGCCCTGGGAAGCGAACCTGGGGCCTCCCATATGTTAAACGGAAGCTCTATCGATTGAGCCACACCCGCTTCCCTCCTGTGTCTCTTTGTTGCATCATCTTGTTGCGTCAGCTTGCCACGCCAGCCCATCACGTCAGCTCGCTGTCTTGCTCGTCTTCTTTAGGAGGCACCGGGAGCCGAACCAGGGACCTCCCATGTGGTAGGCGGGCGCTCAATCACTTGACCCACATCCGCTTCCCAGCAGCTAACCTTTAAAAAACTGGTAACTACCACTTGTCGAGTTTTTGTTTATTATCAGCGGATAATATCCACAAATGGCTGAGAATGCTGATAACAGACTCCTCCCTTTTCCAGCTACATTTCTGTGTGAGATCAGATACCTTTTGTAGACTTTGACCCAAACTGTGGCAACAGATTGAGTTGGGAAGCAGATTAGGAGAATCCACCGGTCTTCTATCAAGCCAGATATGTAAAGGGATTTGTGAAAATGTGAAACAATGATGGAACCCCCAGTTTACAGATGAGGAAATTGAGGCTCAGAAGGGGACAGAACTGGACCTTGGACCAAATCCCTTCCTGCCTGGGACTTGGTCTCTCTAGCTGGTTACTGTCCTTTAAGAATCCGGTGAGCTAGGGCTTCCTCAGCTCCGGCCCAGGGATCCGGGAGGCAGGGCAGCCATAAAGCCGGGCCCTGCCCCCACCCCCTCCTCCTCCCATTCCCTGGGGCAGGCCTGTGCGCTGGCAGCGGTGCCCGGCGAGGAGGTGGCCGGGGCCGTTTGCCCGGGAATGGATTGCAGGCGGGTGCCAGCCGGGTGAAGGAGTGCACCGGGCACGTCCCGTAATGCTTCACGCGCCAGGTCTGGCACGGGTAATTTACTGCCGCCACAATAACATATTTCACTTCCCGTCGGCCCGATGAAGATTAGTTGTGTTTGAAAGTGGCTGAGTACACAGTCAATTCCGCTTAAACGTTTACAGTCAACTGAGCACAGATAATGCCCCCTCCGAACATGTGTCTGGGCCTCCTGCGGCTTGGGGAGGGGCGCAGAAGCGGGGGCAGGAGTCCCCGCCCCAGGAATGGGTTGCAGCTGCTGCTGCCGAGACCCAGGCTGCAACCCAGGGAATTCGGGAGCTGGGGGCTGGGCTGAGATATGGCTTCCTTCAGCTCCACTTTCGAGATTGTCTTTAAAATCGTTCATTCAACAAAACGCTTCCCTGGTACTGGCCAAGGACGTCTATATGGGGTACATAGAAAATTCAAAGCCATGAAATGTAAATCGAATCTGAACAATATCCCTGGGAAGCAGGTTTTATCCCCACTTTTCAAAAGATGGGAAATGAGGCTCAGAGAGGTTCTGTAGCTTTCCCAAGGTCACACAGCTGATGGAATCAGGCTTTGAACCCAGGCCTGATGGGGTTTCTGAGTCTCGGCTTGTTCCTGGTGGCCCTGGTTGGATGAGTTTGACCCCTGGGCTGGGCTGGGTTGTCCTTTTGGTCCAGCAATGGCCTCAGGGCTCCCTGACTTGCTCTAGACTCAGATGCCCTGTGCACCCAAGTTTGGGTCTAACAGTAGGCTCCAAGACTCCAACCTGGAATCCCTGAGTTATATGGGGGTCCCACTGCAAGTCTGGCCAGAGCTCCAGGCCCAGGATTCCTCTTCTGGCCAGGGACGTTGCCCCAACAAGTAGGCTTCCTGATGACCTTGATGGGGCCGAGGGCCGAAGGGTTGCCATGCCCAGTTCTGGCTCCAGCTTCCGTCCCCTTCCAGTGACTCGTAAAATCTGGATTGGGGGGAGCAAATGGAGGGTCCCGGCCCCCAACCCACTGTGCCTTCTCTTCCCAACGCAGGCTGCATCCCAGACGGGAAGGGCCTCGTGCACACACCTGGGGACACCAGCCTGATGACACTGGATCACCTGGCCACCCCTGGGCCACCCCTTGGGCCTAGATGTACTCACGTATGTGGTGGGCAACTCCTGGGAGGATGGACCTCAGGAAGAGCCTCCTGGGCCTTGGAAGTGGGCTCAGGCTGTCAGATGGGGCGCTCCTGGGGTCCTGGTTTCCAGAACGTGGTCTATTTGAGGCTCAGCTGCTGGTGGGTACGTCCCCTCAACCCCATGGGATGGGTGGGAGTCTGGTACCCCAGATCCAAGGTGGGGTGCTCACAGGGTGGGGGGATGGAGGGCCTGGGCGCCCTCCCCTCTGCTCCCATGCCCAAGGCCAGCCCCTGAAATCCCAGAGCAAGCAACAGAAGCTTCCGGTCCACGGTGTCTGCGCTGGTGCCGCAGGCCAAGGCCTGGCATGGAGAGCCAGGGACTCGCTGTGATCCACCCGAGGCTGCGCTGGCACAGCTGTAACCGTCCTAGAAATAACGAAGCTTTGTTGAGAACTCGCAGTGGCCAGCACGTGGCCGAGCCCTTCCCGCGCAGCACGTCACTTGAGCCCCGCGGGAACCTGGCGGGCAGCCACTCCTGTTCCCCTTTCACAGAGGAGGAGATGGAGACCCGGGGGGGGAGGGGCACAGGGACCCGGTTGAAGAGGCTGCATGTCTGGAGGGCGGGCCGGGCCTCTCTGCCCCCCAGTTCCTGAGAACTTGCTGGGAGCAGAAGGGAGAGCAGCCACATGGGGACCCCCCGCATGGGTCTCCGAGCACGCAGTGGGCTGCTTCCAAGGCTGCGTGTGCTGGTGTCGACTGTGTCGAGGACACTGCCCAGTGACGGTGTATCCATATGACTCTGTCATCTGAGGGTGGGTGAGACATTGTGTCCAGGTGCAGCTGTCCTCCAGACACCGTCTCTCTGTGCCTGTGTGGAGCTCTGGGATGCCGTTGACCTGCCTGCAGGACACTGTCAGGTGACCTGTGCATGAATGGGGAACACTGTCCCAGAACACTGTGTACTCGAGTCTTGTGACGCTGTTCCTGTGACTGTGTGTGCCTGTGTGACACTTTATCTGTGTCTCATGACCCTGCCCGGTGACCTGCGCCTGCCTCGTGACCCTGCCCGGGGGACCTGCGTGTGCCACGTGACCCTGCCCAGGGGACCTGTGTGTGTCTCGTGACCCTGCCCCGGGGACCTGCCTGATGCCCAGCACACGGCCAGGTGGTGCTTTGCCATGTGTGGGATCCTAACTGTGCACACACGTCCCAGCTCAAGGGATCCTGGCAGCAGCACCAAGTCCTGCTGGGCACTGGCTGCCGCAGCCGTGGTGACTGCTGAACCCTGCTCTGCCTCCCAGGCCCCTCTGTCTGCCCACCAGGCCCTGCCCTGCCCAGCCGAGCTGGCAGTCCTGGGCCCCTGGAGCAGGAGGGGGTCTCCACAGAGCCCAGAGACCACAGACCAGGGCCCTGCCTACGGGGGCGCTGGCCCCAGCCATGTTGTCCATGCTCCTGCCTCCACACAGGGGTCATCTCCACCCCAACACATGCCCAGCCATTTCTAAACCTGGTGCCTCTGCACAGCCCCGGGGGCTCTTCCAGCCATTCCCCCCACCAAGCTCTGCTGTGCCAAGCCCTCTTCCAAGTATGGGAGTAAGTCAAGTCAGGCCAGGAGCAACCCCCTTTAAACCACCCGCGGCTCCAGAGCCCCCTCCCCAGTCCCACCACCCAGCAGGGCCTCCTGTTCTGGAGGAGTGAGAGCCAGGACCAGGAGTCTGTGGGCCTGGCTGACAGCCCCCTCGCTGTGTGACCTTAGACACACTGCTTAACTTCTCTGGGCTGAGATGTGAGATGACCAGAGAAAGGGCCTTGGAAATTTGGAGGTGCAGAAGAAACATCCAATGGCCGACGTTGGTCCAGAGCCTTGCAGCTTCAGAGGGTGGCTGCTGCTGCTATGATGATGATGATGGTGGTGATGATGATGATGACATCTGCCTCTTAGCATGGCCCTGTTAAGCACTTTGCATGCCTCATCTCTTCTGAGGCAGGTGCTCTTTTATTTCCACTTTGCAGATGAGGAAGTAGGTTCAGAGAGGGCAAATGACTTGCTCAAGGTCACACAGCAGGAGACTAATAGAGCTAGCACTGAAACCCATACTGAGAACATTCCCTAAGCCCCCACCATCGTCTCCAATATGGGCGAGACATGGTAGGAATTATCATCATCTTTTACAGATGGAGAAACCGAGGCTTGGAGAGGGGGCCATGATGTTTCTGGGTCTCTGGATCCCAAGCCAATGCTCTCCTCCACCCTTCCCCAATCTCTCTACCAATCTGAGTGCAAATCACTATGGCTGGGGTGGGAGGAGGGGAGGACTGGCCAAGAGAGAGAGCCTGTAGGAGGACAAAGGGCTGCTGTGGCACTCCACAATGCTGACACTTGAGGCCAGATGACAGGCACTGGGCTTCAGGAGCAGCTTGGAGCCCACCTGCAGCTTCCTGCAGACAATGAGAAGCCTGTTCTCCTGGGAGGGGCACAATAGGCACCCTGTGTTGGGGCCAGGGGCGGGAGGTGGCCATGGCAGCCAGTGCCTGGCCTAGGAGCAAGAGGGCAGGGGCTGGGTGAGCCCACCCACAGTGGTCCTCATGACAGGACCTGCAAAGTTTCTTTCCCAGCCCAGAAGCCACTGTCAGCATCCTGTCACCAAGCCTGAAAGTGCACAATTAGCACTCCTTTCCCTTGTCTTTGGGCAGGCCACTTAAACATTTCGGAGCCTCGGTTTCTTCATCAGTAAAATGGGGACGTTAGATGTTACTTGACAGAGTTGCTATAAGAATTAGATGAGGTAGGCACATTGAATGACCCATAGCAATGGCTTGAGATGTGTTTGTTCCTTTTCATGATGGATGGGTGGATGGGTGGGTGGGTAGATGGGTGGATGGGTGGGTGGATGGGTGGATGAGTGGGTAGGTGGATGGGTGGGTGGATGGGTGGATGGGTGGGTAGGTGGATGGGTGGGTGGATGAGTGGATGGGTGGATGAGTGGGTGGGTGGATGGGTGGATGGATGGGTGGATGAGTGGGTAGGTGGATGGGTGGATGGGTGGATGGATGGGTAGATGGATGGGTGGATGGGTGGATGGGTGGATGAGTGGGTGGATGGGTAGATGGGTGGATGGGTGGATGGGTGGGTAGGTGGATGGGTGGATGGGTGGGTGGGTAGGTGGGTGGATAGAAAGGTTGATGGTTATGAGGTAGGGTCCTAGGTGGTAGAATGAAGGAGAAATGATGGCTGGGGTGATCAGGGAAGGCTTCCAGGAGGAGGCAAGCTGCAGATAAGCAGAAAGGACGGTGCTGTGTGCCCCTCAAGGGCAGGAAGCTGCATCTCTTAGATCCGAATCCCCAGCTCCGGCCCGGGTTTCCACCCACACAGGTGCTCAGAGATCACTTGCTGAATGAATGGATGAAGTGCTACAGGCAAGCCAAGGCACGGCCCACCCCCTGGGTCCCAGGTCTGTTGTGATCAAGACCCTTGGGTTTTTCACCCCTCACCAGGCCCTTCCAGTGGATGGGATGGGGATTCCTTGATGGCCCTGGGTCTGAGTTCTAGTTCTACCACTTGCTTGCTGTGTGACTGAGGGCCAGTGCCTTCCCCTCTCTGAGTCTCAGCTCTCTCTACTCTGTAAAATGGGCACACTCATCCCATCTCACCTGGTATTGTGGGCACTGAGAGAGATGAGGGATATGGAAGCCCCTGGTGCACAGTAGGTGCACAGTACACAAGTCTGGAGCACAGGGACAAGCAGGATGGCAGTGAGGGGGGGCACAGGGCCCAGAGACCCCCTCCCCAGGCCTCGCTTATGGCCTCCTGAACCCTGATCTTCTCCTAACTGCAGTCACCAGCCCCTAAAATTTGAGGGGGCCGGTGGGACATTTCACAATTTAAAGAGAACTAGCAAGAGCCTCTTGAACCACAGCCGCCTCTTAAAGGAATTACTGAAAAGGGCTTTTTAATTAAAAACAAGAAGTTGGGGACAAGTTCATATCCATAATTCAGGGCCTCGGCGCTGCGGCCGCCCATGGCTTCATTTTCCTCTATTTATGTCTCACTCTCGGCATGATCTATATTGTTAAAATCCAGCAAGAAAAATGGGCCCGGCTTTTCAGGTGGAGCCGTAAATATTTACCTTTCCCAAAGCCAGTCCCCCTGTCGCAGGAAGCTTAGGGGCTTTTAAACACAGCTTAAGGCATCCCAGAGATTTATCATTAAAATGTAATCTTGCCTCTCCCTCTGCTGTGATTAATGCTCAGAGAACATAGGAGAGACAGCTAGGAGGGGCCGGGGGGGCAGTCAAGGGGTCCTAGCTGTGCAGGCCTGGAGCGCCCCTCGTGGGAGCTATGGCGCCCCAGCCCAGGGAAGAGCCGACAGGACAGGGGAGGGGGCTGGGAGCTGGCTTGGCCCCTGGGAAGGTGATGCCCAGGGCTTGGGGTCTTCTTGCCCCTCCCAACCCCTCCCCACAAACCAGAGGGACCTTCCTAAATTCTTCCCTCCCTTCCCCGGGACAAACCACACCCTCTCGAGCCTCTAGGCATTCCCACTTGCTGTTCTCTCTGCCTGGAATACTTCCCAGCCCCTGCTTTGCACGAGGCTCAGCCAAAATGCCCCTTTACCAGGGAGACTGGCCCGGAGCCCCTCCTGTTTCTTCTTGTAGTGCAGTGTCTACTGGGCTGTCATTTTTTGTCTACTTGTCCTTCTTCATCTGCCGCTGCCTGGGGTAGCAGCCCTGGCACAGGGCAGTAAGAAGGTGATGCTCCAACGTTGTCACCCAGAGGGTCACCGGTGGTGGGCTCCCCGACATTACTTCCTCGGCTCTACCACGGGGCCCTCCCCAGCTTCGGTGGGGTGTCGGATGCCAGGGGGGCACCCCAGCCGTGCTCTCACCTCATCACAGGTGCAGGGCGTGAGTCACAGAGGCTCTGGGCAGAGGCCTCCCCGGCGGTGAGTGTGCTGGTTTTCTTTATTTCTTTGTTTTTGGTAACAGCAGTTGGAAGTGTGCGATTTGTTGGTTTTTTGTATATTCACAGAGTTGTGCAGTCATCACCACAGCTCCAGAATACACTCTTCACCCAAAAAAGAAGCCCTGCACCCCTTAGCAGCTGCTCCCCATTTCCTCCCACCACCCCTCGCCTCCAGCCCTGGCAACCACTAGTCTACTTTCTGCCTCTATGGATTTGCCTATTTGGGGCATTTCGTAGAAGTGGAATCACACAAAATGTGGCCTTGTGCCTGACTTCTCTCACTGAGCGTCCACGTCATGTGTCATATAGCACATATCAGAGCTTCATTCCTTTTCATGGCTGAGTAATATTCCATTGTATGACTAGACCACATCCTGTTTCTCCATTCAGCCACTGTTGGACATTTGGGCTGTTTGCATTTGAGCGTCTTTGGATAATGCGGCTATGAACATGGGTGGACGTGTTTTTGTATGTACACACGTTTTCACTTCTCTTGAGTGTATACTGAGGAGTAGAATTGCTGGATTGTGCTTTTTTTGTTGTTGTTGTTGTTTTGTTGTTTTGTTGTTGTTGTTGTTAAGGAGGTGTCGGGGATTGAACCCGGAACCTCATACATGGGAAGCAGGCGCTCAAACCACTGAGCTACACCTGCTCCCCGTGCTGGGGCTTTGCAGCTGCATTTTGGCAGTCCTGAGGCTTTGGGGCAGCCTCCTGGGCCCTGGGTGAGGCCCTTGTGCTAGACGATGGTTGCAAGGGGTGAGAAGGGGGAGATAGTAGAGAGGAGAGGAGAGCTGCAGCTCTGAGGCTACCTGCCATGACATCCCCACCTGCCAAGCGGGGACAGTCAAGGTGCCTCCCAAAGCTGCTGGGCAGCCACGTGAGATGACACGTCTGGAATAGAGGGCTCAGCAGGGGCCACTCCCTTTTTCAGGGCTGGGAAGGGCTATGGAAGCTTGGCACCCACCATGAGGTGCCGGCCACATTATCATCTCCAGGTGGCTGCTGTTCCCGCTGGCAGGGGGTGGAGTGGGAAGAGCCAGGCTTTATGGGTACTGACCACATTGCCTGGGAGGAAGGTATCATCACGGCACCATTTTGCAGATGAAAAAGCTAAGGCTAGAGAAGTGAAATCACCTCCCGGGGTCCCACAGCCAGGCCTCCAGTCTGCGGGATTCCAAAGTTCCTTCTCTCAAGCCTGGCCCTGCCTCCTCCTGGCTGCTTATGAGATGCACCAAGTAGCCAGGGATCACTCGTGGGTGTGGGAAGTCCCGAGGCTGGGACTGTGGCCATCGTGCCCATTGATGTGGCCCCAGTGCCCCAAACAGCCCCTGGCACGAAGTGGGCCCTGGGTGGTATTTGCTGAAAGGGTGCATGACTTAGAGATTGTTTCCTCAACTGTCAAATGGGGTGAGCATCTGGCCTCTCGGGATTGTGAACGCACAGGGCACATAGTCTGAGCAGTCCAGAGGAGTCCCTCCCCTCCCCTGTCCCCCATTGGGGGTTCGTGTGTCTGTGCCAGGGCCCCTGGAGGAGACGAGCGACAGTCACGGGCCCATGGCGGGTCCTACCCCAGGAGAGCTGCTGAGGGCACCTCCAGCATCCCAGCCAGCCCATTCCTCCTCCCAGGCTAGGCACTGCAAAGCGGCTCTGCGCGCCTATCTTGGGTCGTGGTCCCCCAGTTCTGCCCATCCTGCAGGTGCCAAGCAGGTGTCCCTCCTGCACAGAAGTGCCCTCGCTCATTTTCCAGCTGACAGGACCAATTAGTGGTGTCAGGAGGTCCTCTCGCCTGTGATTCTATTATGACAGCCAGCGGGCAGGGAGGGCACCACTCAGAGATCATTTATGAAGTCCAGCACAGCCCCACCCCTTGCCCAAAAGTGGTAGCTGAAGGAGGGTTGTCCACGGGGTGGGAGGTGGTTAGAGACCTGGGGGGCCTGTGGCCCTCGCTTGGGGGGGGCCTGGCTTCTCCTGACCCATCCCCAGGGCACTGCTCTGCCCAGGATGGGGAAGGAAGGGGACATTGTCCTTTGCCAGGCTGTGGGCTGGTGAGGAGGGGGCCCGAGGCCGCCCCTACTTCCAGAGCCCGCGGCGTGACCTGCGCCAGCTCATGCCATGCTCACGAGGCCAGGTGGTTGTACAGCGAACTCACCTGGTGGGAGAAGTCATGGAGTGGGAGTGAGGGCCTGGGACCTGTGGGGCTGAGTGGCCTTGGGCCGCCCACCCTCCTGGGACCTTGTGTCACCGTCCGTATTGGGGGATCATGGTGGTTCTGCTCCATGGCAGTGTCTCACGGTGGCCGCAATCCAGGCTTCCCTCGAGGCAAGGGGCTTAAACACTCAGCCTCGGTTTCCTCATCTGTAAAATGGGGAACAGTGGTTCTCCCATGATGCACCGCTGGGTGGTGGTGGCGTGTGCAGTCCCTGACTCGGGGCAGGGCTCAGCACATCCCAGCAAGTGATATAGGCCTCTGGGTCGGCTGTGGGAACCCAGGAAGGTGATGGGTGGAGGGGTGTTTGGGGAACTGCCATGCTCTGGACCAAAGGGGGAGGCCAGTGGGATGAACGTGAGAGAGAGAGAGAGAGAGAACCAGCATCTTCATGTCTTCTCAAGATAAACCAGTACCGAGACCTCGGGCAGACCCCTGCCCCAGGAGAGGCCAGGCTGGGACTCATGGCAGGATCCCATGCCCAAGGCAGCCCATAGGTAGATGTGAGATGGGTGGTTCGCAGGTGTCGGGGCAGGGGGGCTGCAGGTGGAGCAGACCACCGTTTGTGTCATTTTCCAATCTGCCAACGGGGAATGGGAGGCTCTGACGGGCCTGTTAGCGCCCATTCTCCGGGGATCACTCAGACAATTTCCTCAGCACTCTGTGACAATGGGCGGTAATTAAGGTGTCAGCATATCATTTAGTCCGTTCCTACATTCTGGGTGGAGAGCCCAGAGACAGCCTGGGCAATCTGAGGCCCCTTCAATGAGGGATGAGGGCAGCGGAGAGTGTGTGGAGGGAGAGAGGCAGAGGTGTGTGCTCGAGAGAGAGGGGGGCATGGCCCCTCGGGAGTGGGGCGACCTCTCCTCCCAGAAACTCTCACTGGCCCAAGGGCACGGATGCACCCAGTAGTCTGGTAGATGTCTGAGCAGCTTCGGGTGGGCAGGGCATGAGGTGGCCTGGGGGTGTAAAGGGGAGGAGAGGACCAAGACAGGCTGGGCCAGGTGGGTCACAGGTGCCCACAGCCCCTAGGGCCCCGGTCAACGCCCTCAGGAGGCTGTTTTGCCAACAGCGTGCACAGGCCTCACTCTCTTCTCAGTGATGAGCTCCTTGAAGATGGGATTTTGCATGTCGCCTTGTCTCTGTGTTTCCAGATCCCCGGCATAGAGCTGGGTGCAGAGTGAAGTTCAATAAATGCTTAAAAGGTGCAAGAAAGAAGGAAGGGAGGGAGGGAGGGAGAGGGGTGAGGCGAGAGAAACAGACTCAGAAGTGACCATGGACAAATGTTTGATAGTATGAGGAATGGGGTATTGACATGATCTAAGCATAAGAGAAAGAAGGTGCAGAGGAAAAGAAGTGTGTGTGCATGTGTGTGTGTGTATGTGTGTGAGAAAGGGGAAAGAGAAGAAGGAAAGATGGAAGAAAGATGGAGACAGGGATACAAAGAGAAGGTGGGAGTGGTGCCTGGGGACAGGTGTGGCTGTAGTGCAGCTGGGCACCACCCTTCCCACAACCAAGACCACCAGCTTCAACATCGTCACCACCTCCATTGCCACCAGCACAATCACCTCCACCACCTTTATCACCTCCACCAATCACCACCTCCACCATCATCACCACCACCACCTTCACCAACTCCACCATCACTACCACCATCGCCACCATCATCAGCTCTATAATCACAACCTTCACAACCATCACTAGCACATTATGACCATCATAACCTCATCATCACCACCATCACCACCACCACCACCACCACCGTCACCTCCTCCTCCATCATTGCCACCCGGTAATGAGATTGAGTTTGAATCATTGAGTATGGGACACTCAAGTGGAGATGGCCACATTGAGTTGAATATCCAGATGTGAAATCCAGTAGCAAGGTCTCATCTGGAGATACTTATCTGGGAACCATCTGTACCCAGGTGGTCGGGTAGATGGAACCACCTGAAGCCACGTGTGGGAGGAGAAGCAAAGGGGTGAAGGGCAGTGCCCTGGGGAACACCTGCATTCAAGGGGCAGGCAGGAAAGGAGGAGGCCTGCCACACAGAAAGCCCAGCAGGCATGTTTGGGGAAGTGGGAGGAGACCAGGAGAGAAGGCCTCTTAGACTCAAGGAGGAGAGAGAGGGAAGGAGGGTGTTAGACCCAGGTCCAATGCCCTAGAGAGGTCCCCTGAAGGGGCTGATGCACATCCAGGGGTCAGGGAAAGCATGCTCGGGATGGAGGGCTAACAGATCACAGGGGACTGAGGAGAGACTGGGAGGTGGGAGTGAAGTGAAGGCATAAGGTTGGTGGTTGGGAAAGATTTTTCTTACAGCCCAGTGGAGCCCAAGAAGCCAGGGAGAGGCTGGTGCCCTCCTTCCGGTGGGGGAGGAGAGCAGCCCTACCTAGGGCAGAGGCCGAGGAGGTGGAGGCTTGGCAACCTCATTGCCACCATCACTCTGGCTGCCAGCCCATTGCTAGAAGCTTTAAATGAGCATCTAATTACCCCTGGGCCTGGCCCAGGCATTGGGGCTCCTGCTCTCACAGAGCATACAGTCTATGACCAAAACACTGGGCTGAAGTTTTGGGGGCATAGAGCTGGGGGCCTAGGAGAGCAGATGAATGCCTGGGGACCACACCTTGGAAGGCTGTCCTTAGAGCTGGACTAGGAAAAGGGAGCAGGCCGGGGGGGCAGCATCTGCCCCCAGCCCTTCCTCTCCTTCCCTGGCATTTGGATAAATCCACAAAGGAGTCTGTGACATCTGGAGCCTGTGTACATGGAGTATAAATTAGCTCTAACAATCACATCTGGAGCCACCCCACTGCCTTCTGTTTCCTGCCGAACTCTGGATTGGCTCGGGGTAGGTGGGAGGGCAGGAGCTGGCCCGATACACGCCTGAAAACCCCACCGTTGGCATCACTTGGTCTTCAGAAGCCTCTGCTAATGTGTGTTTGTGCTCTTTCGTGGCATGACCCATGGGACACTGCCCCAAGGATGCTTTTCCTAGATTGGGGAATTGGGAAGCTAAGAGACAGGCACCTGGGAGGGGCAAGCTTTGAAAGGTGGAGGAGTAGAGGTTGAACACCTCCCCTACATCAAGCTGGAAGTCCCAGGGTCAGCCCATGTTGGGGGGAAGGAAGGGGCAACGGCAGGCCAGACCCT